>JANHZT010006310.1:40542-61130 GCA_032468215.1 Stegonotus admiraltiensis
ACCTTTGAAAGGATGGGAGGCTGAGTCAACCTTGAGCCTGGTGAGATTTGAACTTGCAGTAATTGCAAGCAGCAGATATTAGTAACAGTGTTTTAGTCCACTGTACTACCAAGGCACCTTATTCCAGTCATGATCATTTGCCTGCCCAAACGAATTATAGGATGAGTTTTAGGGACTGTCAGGCCATGAGAACAATAGGAAATGATTTTTTTTAAAGAAAATGTTTTCAGCATATTTTCTTCCTCCTATTCTTAATCTCAATGCTGAATTTCTCTAAGAGCTATACCTTCTGTCATTCTAAAATTAGGATGGTATTATGTTACTAAAACATCCAGGTGCCTGCCCAGAAATGTATACCAATTTGCTTTTTCATACATTTCATAGACGCAGTCACTACTCTGATGCAAGTCTCCAATGCCCAAATTCTGCCCGTGCAATGATAACCAGATTGGCATTTTACTGAATCTGTGAACAGTGGAATTGGCTGTCATCAGGCATGGACATGGCCACCAAATCTGATGGTTTTGAAGGGGAACTAGACAAATGCATGAAAGACTGAGCTCTCAACTGCAATTCACTGTGATGGCAATCTGAACCACAGACAGCATACTTCAAATCTCGGCTTCTAGAGGGTGAAAGGAAAGCCATTGCTCTCCTATTCATTCTTGTGAGTTTCCTGAATCAAAATTGTTGGTCAGTGTTGGACTCAAAGTGCTTGAGCTGATCTACTAAGACTTTTATTTAATCTTGAATATACTTTGAGAATGGGAGGAGTAGCAGATAACCATGTCAACATGTACAAATGGATACAGATGGAAGTATGCATAGAATGGCTTTCAAAAAATAGTTTTGGGTTTCTTTTGGAGAAAGAAACAAGATTCCTTGTCTAGTCAAGGTGCAAAAAAAAACTCTGCAGCATAAAATGGGACCACATTATGAAAAATACAGGTGGTCCTTGACTATTTAGTCACCGTTCAAAGTTACAATGACACCGAAAAATGTGACTTATGACCATTTTTCACACAACCTTTTTAGCAGCCCCATGTTCATCTGATCAAAATTCAGATGCTTGGCAACTGGTTCATATTTATGACCGCTGCTGTGTCCCAGGGTCATGTGATCCCATTTTGAGACCTTCTGACAAGCAAAGTCAATGGGGAAGCCAGATTCACTTAACATCCATGTTACTAACTTATCAACTGCAGTGATTCACTTAACAACTGTGGCAAGAAAGGTTGTAAAACAAGGCAAAACTCACTTAACAAATGTCTCACTTAACAACAGAAATTTTGGGCTCAATTAGGGTTGTACTTTGAGGACTACCTGTAATATCACAGATCCACAAAACCTTTAGAAAAGCTTTCTTTGTCTTGGTGTCATGCAGATAAACTTCTGCAAATTTCTACAATTTAAACGATCAGTTTTGGGAAAAACCATTCTGAGAATGTGTCCGCATGCCATCTTTGGGGATCCTGTTTGCTCACGGCACCACATAAACATTCCTGCAAAATCAAGTTTTACTCTCATGGAACATCCTCAATTTAACTAGAAGCTATGTGCTTAATCTGGACTAAGTCTGCCAGCTTTACAAGGCCAGCAGAAACCAACCCAATCCATAGAAGCCTGCATGACACTGGGCTGCTCCAAAGCTTCTTGAAAAAACTTGACATCAGCTTTCAAACACAAGAAAGTATCACATTCCAGACACAAGTTCCTGCTTTCAAAAGTGAACAATCTTGAATGTACTCCCGAGACAGAAGTGCAGCAATTATCAAGGCCTCTGGAATAGGCATAGATGGGAGATGTATGAGACAGAAAGGGCTGAGATATAGACAAAGTGGGGCACCTTTTAAACTGGACAATAGTTGCTGTAGTTACAGATTAAGGAACTAGCTGGAGACAGAGAATCCTCTAATCTGAAGAGAGAGGCATGTCCCGCCCTCCCCATTCGCCTGCCTTCTCCTCATTCAGCTCTTTAGAAACCTTGGTTGTGTCTCCCAGTTATTCACAGGGCCTTTTGTTCTGGGGAAGCATCGCCTTGGCCCCTTCCTCCCTTCCTCTCTTCCATGGGAAAGCCTTTGAGAAGGGTCATGGGCAGAGGGGGGAGCAACCAGCAACAGACGGCCGATGGCAAAATCATACAAAAGAGAAGGAACACGCTAATTAGATGTCCAAGAAAGAGTGTTTTGGTCAAGGGAGGCCTAGCAGGAGGGGGATGCTGAGGATGGGCAGATTGGGCAGCAGCCTGAAAAAAAAAATTGTATGGGCCTTTTGATAGGAACCCACCCCAAAGCTGAAGGGTAAAGAAGAAGAATGTTTCACTTCCTCATTAACATTCAAAAGAGGCTTTAAGGCTTCGCCATTTTATGGTTCAAAGGGTCTGTGGGATTTGATGAACAGAGGAAGGGGGAATGATGGGGTGGCGTCAGTCAATGTCAGCCCCAGCTTTTCCTTAGGAATTTTCTATCCTGCTGGTATTTGGGCCGAGGTATATTTACAAACAGCTTACTTCTGTTTAACCGTCAAGAGTCTGTTGCTTCTTCAGAGCTCCCCAGTATATCCTATTTTTCTGATAAGTTCTTTCTCACAACATACAGCTAGAGTTTCCTCAGTAAGAAAATATCAGAAGCCACTTTTCTTTCTATTCCCAAAGCACCAGACATATCATTCTTCAAAATTCTGCAAGCAAAATATCTCCATAGGCTCCTCCTCATAAACCTTGACAAAACACAAACCATACTTCATAATCGATAAAGTTAATTTTAACCTAAGACTGGCTACTGTTATCTCACCCCATTCCTAAGAGGTCTGTAAGGGGCGTGCATAAGAGCACCAGGGTGCCTACTGAACCTATCCTAACGTTCCCTTTAATTGTATTCATTTTATGTATTCAATTCATGCTTATACTTATATATATTATCTAATACATACTTGACAAATAAATAAATACAAAAAAATAATAACTGAGTGATCTTGGGCTAGTTGTTCTTTCTCAGCCCTAGGAAGCAGCCAATGGCAAACCACTTGCAAAAATCTTGCCAAGAAAACTGCAGGGACTAGTCCAGGCTGTTGCCAGGAGTCAACACTGACTTGAAGGCCTAAGTAACAACAAAAATGAGCGCTTACCCTGAGGCAATGAGAACACGGGACTGTGCAATGGCCAGGCGCTGCAGATTGGTTCGGTTCAATGTATTAAGGCTGGCGCGTGTCACTTTGCCGTTGGCATTAGGAGGACTGGCAGGGGAGTTGCTCATGGTGAGGGCAGGTGTGCTAACTGCCTGCCTTCGGCTCACTTGAGATGCAAGGGTCTTCAGAGAGCTACGCATGGTGGCTGTTCCATCTTGTGGCTTATGAACCAATGCTGGTGTGGGGATTTTGGTGCTGCCAGAAAGGGAGATAGCTTTACGTGGTGGTGGAGGTTGAGGCTGCTGGCTAGCTGCAGATCCAGTTCCTCCATTGCTCCCAGCTGCCACTGTTGCCTTTATGCTCATGACAAGAAGGCATTGTGGACAAGTGCAAGCAGGAGCAGGAGCAGGAGCAGGAGCAGGAGCAGGAGCAGGAGCAGGAGGCACATTGGCTGCACCAGGGCTTGCTGGCCATGACTGAGATTTGGGCAAGGTGCCTGTGACCAGTGGGTAGACCATGTCAAGGCGGCGACGGACACGGCGCTTGCGTTGGGTCTGGCGGTTGATCTGCCCCATCGTGCTGAAGTCAATGATGTAGCAGAAGCCAATGGAAGTGAGATCAATCCAGGGGTGCTGCTTTTCATAGGCGTGTTGGATGGTAATGCCCACCTCCATGTCGTAGGGGGTCCAGGTGCCGTTGTCGTTCTCCCACTCCCATACCACACCCTTGCCTGGGGCTGAGGAGGGGTCATAATAGCTGCGACGCACTGGGCGGATGGTACCTGCAAAGGGAGAAATGGGAAAGTAATGTCGGGGAAAAAAAAGGCAACAAAGAAGATAACATTACATCAAGCATACTAGAAAATCACTCATAGGAAAGAAGCATGTCAGAGTTTTAGGCAATCAAGAGAAAAAAAATGTAGCACAGTAACAAACATCATGTGCTTTCACAGACATTTATCCCCTAAAGAGGCAACTAAACCAAATCCAATGTTTAAGCGCTGTTTAATCTGCTTCTCACATGACAACCCAAATGCTATTATTTCCAAGTTTACAAGTTCATAATAGATGTGGAGTTATGCCGAAGATCCGTGCATAAACAGAGAAGGGAACAACAGAATTTCCTGGCAAATGAGTTTTGAGGACAAATATCAACAAAACTGAACTAGTTTACTGACTCAATTTCCTTTCCATACACCCTTTGGCTATGCAAAGGGACTTGCAGGATAGCCTTTTTTCTCCTCCCTTCCTTTGACCGCCATGACCTGGCTGAACAAAAGACCACATAACTATGATTGAAAGTTTGAAATTGTGTTGCTACCATAACACTGAAAATGCACACTGTCTCTAAACAAGTTACCGTGTTTCCCCGAAAATAAAACCCTGTCTTATATTTTTTTTAACCCTGAAATCAGCGCTTGACCTTATTGCCATGCACTCAAAAGCCCAATTGCGCTTATTATCAGGGGGTGTCTTATTTTGGGGGAAACAGGGTAGTTAAAAATAAATTACCACTAATTATTATTTGAACCTTCCGCACAGAACATGTTGCGATAATGCTAAGACTGAGGTGTGGAAGGAAAGGGAGATTTGGCTAAAGATCTCTCTCTCTCCCTAAAATCCTTCCCAGAGGAAAGAGGGAATGTTGCAGGATCCAATCTGAGTCAGTCACCAGGACCAGAGGTGACTGTATCCAGAACTTTCAGACTGGGTCCAGAACTTTCAGACTCGTGCTGGAGCCCATCCTCAGGGAACTTCTCAATCACCAGAATGTAAGGCTGGAAGACACAACCGTCAAGCATCGACCAAGTCCGAACAACTGGGATAGGCCAGGAGGGCAGAGCCAATTAAAATGCAGACTCGGTCACATGCATACGACGGAGTATCTCCCCATCCTGACTGCCGTTTCCTCCCCAGCAGGAGAATGTCCCTATTGGGGTCATGGAACCCAGATTAATGCATGTTGTCTCCACACTTTTATTTCCCCATATATGTGTCATACACAGGTCTCCCTGAGTGGTAATAGCTCCCTCTCCTCTCCGCACCACATTTTTAAGTGGAACTAAACAGATGGTTTTCATCTTCCTGTCACATAATATTTGCTATTTTGCTGGCCCTTGCCCCTGCGACCCCCTGCCTCTCAATCTTCATGTCTTCTTTATCTGCTCTCAATGACTGTTCATGCTAAAGAGCATTCTGGACCATCGGTGGAATCCAAATTTTTTTAATACCGGTTCTGTGGGTGTGGCTTGGTGGGCATGGTGTGGTGTGGCTTGGTGGGCATGGCAGGGGAAGGATACTGTAAAATCCCCATTCCCACCCCACTCTGGGTCCAGCCAGAGGTGATATTTGATGGTTCTCTGAACTACTCAAAATTTCCGCTTCTGATTCTCCAGAACCTGCTGGATTTCACCCCTGCTCTGGACCCTTTGAAAGTTAAGAGAGTGATCCATGTTCAGTTCTCAGTATTTCAGTCTCTTCAAATGAATAAACTGACACACACACACACACACACACACACACACACACACACTCTTTAGGAAGTGCTGAAATAACAGCAAAGTGTTGGAGGAGGAGAAAAAAATAAACATTGACTGAAAAATAAGGAAATTCATCTCCTGTTCCATCTTTGAACCTTTTGCTAAATACAGTTTATTCCTCCTAGATAAAAATCACCTGGAGTGTCAAGTAAATAACCATTATTGGATAAAAATCATAACACTATTAATGCAAACTACTCAGAATCCCAGCATCAACTCTGGGCAGTCATGTTTACATAACCAAAGGCCCCATCAGATGATCAGAGCCAGGATAATATAAAGATCACACCCAGTGGCAAATATTTATACAAGCCATAGGGGATAACCTCTGCACTGAAGTTTCAGGGCTGGAATTAACCCTTGGTCTCCCAAAGCTCTTTTGCCAGTGGCAAAGACTGGCAGAAAATTGGTTGCTTGCAGAAAATGTGTGCCCTTGATGTCTTCCAGACAATTGTAATGGTTTGGGTTTTTCTAGCTTTATTTCCAAATATCTAGCTTGCCATTCCTCTCCCCTGAAAGTTGGTACAGAAGAGTAGAGAACTGCAATAGATTAATTACCATAAATAGTAGCAATGAAATCCCCGGTATTATAGTAACAGATATATCTCATGAGGTTGCAAATTCATTTTATATTTCAATAATTATACCCTGTAGTCCCCAGATAAGACAGAGGCAGCCTTCTGAAAATGCTGACCTATTTCATCCAGAAAACTAGCTAATGAGAATTCTAGTATTTTATCTATGCCTGTAGAGTCAGTTAATGGGTTTAAAGATAATCTGATTAGTTGCATTCTGAAACCATAATCCACAGCCTTTATATGTGAGAGGTGGGCTATCCCAAGGAAGTGAAAGCAGTTGCTAAGAAAAACACAATCTTGCTCCAGAATCCTGTTTTTTCCATGAATATTTTGGAACAAGATTCAGATTAAGGGAGCGATGCAGTTCCCTACCACCTCTGCTCTAACACAAATGCAGGGGCTAGGCACACATTTGCAAGAGGGAATTAGAAAGAAGGAAAAATACTTAACCCTAAATCAAAAACCATTATTATGGAATATGTTGCTTGTATATCACATATATGTATATACAAGTCCTCATTTAGCAACTCTCTCATTTAAAGACCATTTGCAGTTACAAAGGTGATGAAAAAGTAAGCTTATGATCAATCCTTGTATTTACAATTTTTGCAGGTTTGTAAAGCAAAGAAAAGCCGAAGATCGTAAGCACAGTTGCAGTTTCACTTAGTGGCTGTTTTGCTTAGTAACCGAGTTGCCAATCCAACTGTGGTCACTAAACAAGGACTACCCATCTCTCTCTCTTTGTCTCAGACCTGTCTCTCTCTCTCTCTCTCTCTTTCTCTGTGTGTGTGTGTGTGTGTGTGTGTGTGTGTCTATCTCTCTCCACCAATCTACCTATTTCTCTCCCCCACTTTCAAATCTATCCATCTATCTTGCACAGCTACATATGCAGGATCTTGTGACATTGAACCATGAATTTGCCACCCAATAGGCCACAGTCACAGCTCTGAAAGTGGTAGGGGTTTTTTTTAATTACAGAAGAACCCAAACAAATTCATCAATGAAACTGGAATTGCACATAAACAAGAGAATGTCACTAAACAGAATTAGAATCTTTAAGCATTAGGTGAGCATTAAGAACAATACTGCAGCAAAATTCAGTGAAGAAAATGAATTATAATGTTGATATTTATAAGAGTCTGCCTAAAAATAGCTTCTTTTTTTGAGGGGGCGGGGGGGTGGGGAAGACCAGGCATGATCTAAACACAGAATTGGAAGCCATTCTTCAAGTGGCATTGAAGAGAACCGGTAGATGTAAAACTTCAGAAGAGTTTGCAGATTGAGTTCAGAGTGAAGACTTGAATCATGGACCAATTCATGCATAATTATATCTGCCATCAGCTGCTGACCTGGGTGTGATGGAAGCTGGTGTAGTTTGTATTGAAGAAAGAAGGGGCGGAAGAGAAAGTCATCCTGGTTAATGTTCCTCCTGCTTGGCAAGAATTCTTGTTACCCTTCTAATTCCAGAATTATCAAGGATTTTTTTTAACCCAGTCACTGGGGAATTTAGCAAATCAAAAAGAAAATAAAGTTGTAATTTTGGGGTTTGTCTATCTAGATTTGGGAAATCATCAATGAAGTGTCAGAGACAAAAAAGAAAACAAGGGATCTGTTTTTTTCCCTTTTCCTTCCTGGGTTGAAAAGAGAAAGAAGAAAATTCCTTAGCACAAAGCTAGTACAGGTAGTCCTCAACTTACGACCAGAATTGAACCCAAAATTTATGTTGCTAAGTGAGAAATTTGTTAAGTGAGTTTGTTCTATGTCACGATTTTTGTTGCCACATTTGTTAAGTAAATCACCACAGTTCTTAAATTTGTAACACAGTTGTTAAGTGAATCTGGTTTCCCCATTGACTTTGTCAATAGGCCGCAAAACAGGATCATATGACTCTGGGATGCTACAACTGTCATAAATATGACTCAGTTGTCAAGCATCCGAATGTAAATCACGTGACCATAGGGATGTGGCAACAGTTGTAAGTGTGAAAAATGGTCATAAGTCACTTTTTTCAGTGCCAGTCACTAAATGAACTGTTGTACGTTGAGGACTATCCGTAACCATGGGGGGGGGGGAACTTTAGCAGTACCATTGAGCAAGAGACTATTCAAGTCATATACAACACAATGTTTCAGGATATCTCAGAAGAATTCAACAAACAATGAGTTTTTAACACACTACAACAGTTAGGGGATAAGGCACTTGTAAATCTGTCTCACGTGTAATTTGTTCCTGCCCTGTCTTTCCCTCTCCCCCCAACCCCATTTCATCCCAATTTAAATTCTAATCAGTTTAGCTATTCTGTGTACCCAATGAAGTAATCTCCAGCTCCCAAAACATGCTTTTTAATAAAAAGGTGTAAGTTGGAAAAGGTGCTACTAGGTTCCTCCTAATTTGGGGGTACTATGGACTTTCCTCCTATATCCCTCAATGGCTATTCTACACAAATTGACATGATTTTATTTGGCAACATCAACACATCATGACAAACTTGAATACTGGCATTACAGACTATGCCAATCAATCAAGGTTTAATCTATTTCTTTCAAATTCAACATCAAGAAAATAAGTACTGTAAAAGTTGTGATTGCTTATAAATATACTATAAAGCAGGGGTGAAATCCAAAGTTTTTCCTACTGGTTCTGTGGGCGCGGCTTGGTGGGCATGGCAGGGGAAGGATTTTGCAAAATCTCCATTCCCACCCCACTCCAGGGGAAGGATACTGCAAAATCTCTATTCCCTCCCTTCTTGGGGGAAGGATATTGCAAAATCTCCATTCTACCCCCACCACCACCACACTCTGGGGCCAGCCAGAGGTGGTATTTGCCGGTTCTCCGAACTACTCAAAATCTCCACTACCGGTTCTCCCGAACCTGTTAGAACCTGCTGGAGTTCACCCTACTATAAAGTACTATAAAATTTATTCTTCCCTTAAACAGGAAGGCTCGAGTCAACATAGAGCTTCCTTGGTGATTACTTGGACAATTTTGCATGCAATAATAGTAGAAAGAAGATGCATTAAAAGACCAAAGGTAGTTGCAGAAGTTCACTTACATTGTTTGACTTGTATCTTGCTGAATTTTAATAATGGAGAGGTTTCTCTTGTTTCTTTGCTAAGTTGAAATGGAGCTCCTATTTTCTACTGCAGGCTATCTTTACCAAAGTACCGTATGTAGAAACTTCCAAACACCATTCCCTTCTCTGTCAATTCTCTGCTGCATCTAACCCCATGGTATTATAATATCTGAAGGCACAAGTTCCTTATGAAATTAAGCATGTCTCCTGGGGGGAATTCCAACAGGGAAGAGAGGTAATATATAAAATAATACACGCATACAGATATACATTAAAAACCTCCCCAAGCTGGACTACGAATTCCCCAAGAGTTCAACTTGGGGAGAACAGAAACTAGAGGGGATGTGATTTATGAGGGAAAATCAGAAAGTGATGAATTGGTTAATCAGTCTTTCATCTCATCCATAAATTCATCTTCCAAATTGTGATCCTCTATGTAATTTAAACAAACACAGGTTAGGAACACAAATTTGCTGGAATAACAGGTCGTTCTTTCCACATTTTCCCTGAGAAGCAAAAGATGGCTTTCCCTGCTGTCGTCATGGGACTGGAAATATTTTGACAGCCCCCTGTTTGATTGGCAGCCGTTTTGCTGTCTCATCTTCTCAATCCTGATCCAAGGAATAAAAGCTAAGCAAACAGTGATATACAGTAGCTAACAGCTGCCAAGATATTGCTTATTTTGACAACCATTTAACCCGGGATAGTCTACTGGGGTAACTCTTTGGAGTATAGTACATTTTTTGCCAAAATAACAAACATGAGAGGGTCTTGCTGCTAAGAACAAGAGTAAAAGAAAGGTTAACAAAATTCCTTCTGCAGCTAGTTTTACCTTCATGAGGTGCTAAGAAATGCCACAGAAAAGGCATTTCTTCAATGTATTCAATAAACCAAGCAGGGCAGGGGAAGATTTAAGATCACCATAAGCCCTCAATTATATGCAATTATTGCAACTGATCCCTTTGTTGTAACAGTGCTTCTTTTGCCTCAGTTCACTCAATTTCAATGTTCTAAGATCTCTGAAGAAAAGCAAACAGGCAGAAGGAGAGAATTCTAATGGTCTCATGTTTATACCATATAATGACTTACTTTATAAAAAGTATAATCCGCCTTATTCCTAAGAGATCAGGTCTCAGGGAAGGTCTTTAAACCTGTAGTTAAAAAGATGGCTTATTTACATAACAAAGCAAGGGACTATGGAGCTCCACCAATATAAGGTGGCAATGTTAAAACATTAATTAAATGACAGGTCTTGCTTTACCAACTGCCCATCACGCTAGATACTTTCTTTCTCACCCAGCTCTTTTTCCAGCACCAAAGTCAAGCTGGAAAGGACAGCCTGGATATGGGAAATTGTAATGGGGTGTGTCTGATGTTTTACTGTGCAATTACAAAAACTGTTTTGTATTTGACACCAGCCCCTCCTTCAACATTAATTTACTAATCTCCTGCACTCTACTTCTCATCCCAGTGAACACAGAAATGGGTACCTCACGTTCTGTTTCTGCAAGGTTCAAAAGAAGCTAAACCTGGCTATTTGACCATCACCCCTCAACATCCCAAACTATTCTACAATATTTTGAAGACTATTTATGTGGAAGTACAATAATGTGTACTCAGAATTTCTTAAGAAATAAGGCATTTCCTTATTTGGTCAAACAAAATTAAATGTAAAATTTCCAGACAATATGTACTTGCATGGGTAAAGGACAGTAAGAGACAAAACGGAAATGTAATTTCAGTGGTGTGATGAGGTGAAGGCAGTTTATGAATCTTGACTGGTCTTCATAATTTAAGTGGTAGTTAAACTGTGGTACTGACCAAGGACACAGGCAATTGTACAGAAGTCTCATTAACTTTGATACAAGACATATGTAACTGACAGCTGTAGATAACTGAAGAATGCAAACTATTGGCATCTTTTAAATGTATATTCAATTCCATTAACTTTGTTTATAACTGCAGTTCCAGAAAAATAAATATTCTGATCAGGGGCGTTCTCTGCAAAAGAAATATTCTAAACAGAGAATGCCTATTTACTGAAGCACATTTTCACTAGAAAATATGATAGGCGATTCTTGCTTATATAGTTAGAATGAACAGGAAGTTGGCAAATTCCCCAGAAGAGAGTTATTCAGAGAAGAGCACTAGGAAATAATTGGCTTGTGTACATTATGACCTATATTTACCAATGCCTTAACTGGAACCAAGAAAAGGGGGAAATAAATCAATTAAAAGGTCAACATCTCTGCTGTAAAACATTTAATGCTGACTACTTAACATTGAAAAATGTTACGCCTAAATTATATTTTCCCCCTTCTTGATTGTTAAAGTAGTATTGATTTCCACTGCAAAAAGATTCACACACATACCCACAAATATTCCATGAAGACTGATCCACAGGCTTCATGCTCCAGGCTAGCAACTACCCTGATGAGCTGGATAGCAAAGACATTATTGCAACAACACACTCACTTCTTCTTTCTTCTTCCTGCAGAACCTGTTCCTGCAAAACCAACACCTGGTACCCCTTATGTAAAAGACTCTGTGCATCCATCACTTCAAGTACACACACAACCAAAGATGATGACTGCCTTTATCCATTCAAGTGTATATGAAGGCCACTTTAGCTAAAACCAGGTTGACAGCATTAAACGAGGTGGTGTGTAGTAGGGCAGTGTCAGTCAGACCATGCTAACCAATAGATGCGCCTGCTTCATTAGACTTAGAAATGCAATGTCATATACTTGTAATCTCTGCAATGAAGGAAGGAATTGATGCCCTAAATATCCCTAGTGGACTAGCAATAGAGAGAAAATGATCCGACCTGTAAAATCATCTTGTACTGGGCAATTTAGAAAACTGGGTTTCTAAATTGAAAGAAAGGTGTCGCTTAAGCGATTCTTGCTATAGCTGGGAAATTGTGACAGAGGTGTGCCTTAAAGCTACAAATCCACCTATATTCTAATATTACTAAGTACTGTAAGCAGTATGTGAGTGAAAAACACTGTGCCTAGCAAATTGTATTCTAAATTGGATGCAATTTAACCAGCCACAAAAGCCATCTTAGTTTACCCTGATTATTTTGCAGCTTTGTGCATTCATGTACATTTTCTCTGAGCTAATATGTGTGCGTATCTCTAGGCAGGGTGATTTAGACAGCTGTTCATGACTTCAGCTTATTAAATTACTCAGATCCAAAGCTTTGATCAGACATGAATGCCTCTTGACTTCTCAAGCAGTGAGTATCTAGCCGTCTAAAGGTTGGTGAGAAGGGGGACTGACATCCCCAGTCTTAGATTACCTGTCTTCCAAGATGATATTAATATGAAGCTAAAAAGGGTACAAAACGAATTTCACAGCAAAAACACATTAAAACCTATTCTTAAAATGAGAAGAATTTGATTAAAATGTCAAAGCAATGTCAACATTTACCATCCCCAAACTTAGCCATAAGCAACACAAATACTGAATGATTTTCAGAGGTGTAACTCCAAATAAAAGTAGAACTGTTGATCTATGTTAATTGGAGTCCCATTTTGTTAAAAACAGAAAAATAGGTTTCAGAACTTACATCTGTGCTACAGATTAATGGAACCCCACTAACTACCAGTACATAGAACTAGAAATAATTACCTGTTGCAGTTAACTGAAGAGTATGAATTAGCAGTGATCAAACAATAGGGAAACAGTAAACCTGGAAAATTAAATTTATTTATTTAGATCTGAATTGCATGAAATGCTTTATGTCATAGCCATGTGCAAAATACAGTTCAAAAGAACAAGGCTCTTGTGATTAGTCCTTATTCCATGAAAAAAAAAAAAGAATGACTGGCCCAAAATCAGCCAGCCAGCTTCTGTGTCCAAAGATCAACAGAACTCCAGGGCTCCTGTTTCCATCTAGCTCCTTAACTATTACCGCAAACTGGCTCTCAATGTAGACAATCAGTTTTCTACTAATTAACACTTGGATATTTCTAACTCTACCTTATTTCTAATCTCTGGAAAAAAAATTCCCTCTTTCATTAGGTTTAACTAAATAAAATCCCGTCAAAAATGTTCCTGGGAAATTAGGTAGGAAGGCTGATTTTTAAGAAATGGGAAAACCTACTGCAAGCCAAGCCACTACACAGACCCCATAATTGATTATAATCCATCACGAGGATGAAACCAGCAGATTTGGGGGTGGAAGAAAAGGGCATAGGAATCTCTGCATCTCCCCCCTCCCACTTCATCCATCGGTTGTGGGAAAATCCTCCCTCCCTGCCTAACTCTGAGACAGGCCATCAGCCATTCAGAAAGGAAAAAGAAAAGGGACAATAGCTATTGAGACCCTGCCAGGGTCACAACCTCTTTACCATCAGAACTCTTTAATGACCCCAAACAACAACATTCATAGCAACTGGGGAAAGAGAAGAGGGAAGTCGCCCAGAACAATAGTTCATTCAACAAGGCAACTTGGGTGTAAGAAGTCTTCAGCCCATCTTCCCCAAGGAGGCCTCACAGCATTCTAGCTTTAAAAGGCCCTGGGAGATCCTTTCTGTTAAGGTTTGCTGATATCCTTAAGGAACTGAATTTCTGCATTCATCCCAATTAGGATCTAGCCTATGCTATATTCACATACATAATTACTCCACTTCTAATGGGTGTTTAATGCTGTTTCATGCCTGTTATGACTGAAAGGGGTTTAAGGAAGGAGGGGAAAAACTTCTATTAAGGGTACATTTCTCACCGAATTTAGTTTAGGCAAATGTCATCAGACTGTCTTGAGTTTATCAAGGCAAGAAACAATGCTTCATAGAAGGGACTGGGCTGAAGTAGAAGGGAGAAGATTGTCTCTGCATGCTGGCTCTGCATGCTGCATTCATATGAGACATGTGGAATATGTGGAAGTTTTGTTTTTTTCACTCAGTATCTATTAAGCACAATTTACAGGAAATCATGCATGATTCTAGACCTTGTCAGCATATGAATTTGGTAAGATAGATCTAAGATGTAGAATGCATAGATCTAAGATGTAGATGCATTGATTTGCATAGTTGACTAGGAGATCACAACTATTTTGGAGTAATACATTAGCTTTATCTCTAAATAAAGGTCACGGTTCTCTTAAACTTGATTTTGTTCATTTTTTTACTGCTTTCTTTAATGTCTCTCATTTCTCTACCAGAGTTCTATTTTTTAAAACTATGTCTATTTTTATGACTTGTGTTTTTTTTTAATATGCATGTTACCAGCAAACAACGTTGAAAAAATTTGGGAAAGCAGAGATAATCAGCATGCAAGGGTGCTTCAGTCTGTGTATCAGAGTGAACATATGAAATAGGTAAGTTCTCATTTAACATGAATCAGTTTTTCCCTTCTCCTTTGAATATTTCGGTATTTTCTCAAAAAAGCAAAAATGGAGGAAATAAGACTGGGTCCATAAAACTAAGTTACAGCTCTGAACAGAATTAGATCTGATAGGATTGGTTACAGCTTCTGTGTGACAGCTTATTCTTTTATGAGAAGCTACCACTGATGTAGAGATATTGTAGAAGAGGAGGAGGAGGAGGAGAAGGAAGAGGAGGAGATCACAGCTGGATTGGAAAGTAGGAGAGAAGATTGTTTCTAGTAGTCTCCACTTGATACCTACTGATATAAAAGCCAATTCTTACCAAAAAACAACAACAATTGGAATGCCTTTATGGAATATATATGTACCACAAGACCCACATGTGCAAATGCATTCTTTTAATGGTTTTGCCCAAAATCTCTTATTACCTCCTTTACCATGGCCAACTATTCAATGACCATATTTTTGTATCTGAGGGCAGAATTCAGTTTTTTGTGTTTAATTCCAGATCTTGAAAGCAAGCAAAGATATTACAGGAAACTAGATATATTCTTTACTGCAGAGTATTAAATATTAATCAAATCTTGTAGCTTGAAATTTAAAAAAACCCAGCTTTACGTTCTATATCAACCCTCCAAAAAAACCAAACAAAAAGTCCATCATGATCTGATAGTCCAGAACCACTTGACTATAATGCATTAGTAAGTATTATATTGAAGCACATACATTTTAATTGAAAGTCCAACTCAGTTTTGAAACAGACTAGATATCTTAGACTGATCAATCTCGGACTAAATGCATAAGCTGATATGAGCTCATAAGCTAAATGCATATGAGAACGAAACAAATGAATCTCGTTACTGCTGACTTAAATTATGAGAGGAAGGGTGAAGAAATATACTTGTCATATACAGTATGTAAGAAACTGTTTGGAGTATGCATGTATGGCACATCCAGTCTATCCAGTAAGGTTGGAGCCATTAAAATGCATGCATCCGTAGAGACAATTTGGCTTGAGTTAATTGTGCATTCATCAACATGGCTTACAAGGCTCAGAAAGATGCACAATAAAGTAGATCTGTGCAGGAATGTTCAAAAAAACATAACATGTGATATAATAGTCCACTGGCCTCTTAGATCTGCCTCTGCAAAAAAAAAAATTATGAGTAATAATAATAATCTCACCACTGTTGTAAATACAAACTGTACAACACTTTGAGAAAGCTTTGGGGCAATAGGTAAAACTCTAGACCCAATAGATGAAAATTCTTTCCTCTTTCATTTCTCCATGCAAATGAATGGCCCTCCTAACTCTGGGGACCCCTAAGCTTGATGGCCACATGTTGGTGTTGGTATTCTTTTCAGCCTTTCATTTTGCAAGAGCAAAGCAAACATTAATCTCGGCCTGTCTCAGGGCTGACAAAGGGTTTAATAGACAGAGCTGCAGCCAGTCCCACTTTCTTTCTTGACCCAGTGGTTCTATTGCCAAGATGGGACGACATCAGACTTCAAAATAAGTTTGATTTGGTCTCAGCAAATTCAGCCGAGAAGATGGAAGGACAGGCAGACCCATTGCTGATCACTGTGGCAACCACTGGATAAGGAGAGAATATATGGACAAAGCTTTTATTCGGGGAATGGGTTTAAGAAAGGGGTCGGCAGCAAGTAGACCTATAATACCTCCACACAGACAAGGATTTGGTGTGCATGTTAATTATTCTTTCAAGGGAAGAATAGCCCCTCTGCTCAGTGCAATCTTTAGAGTTTTTTCCCCAAGGGAGGACTCCTGCAACAGCCTTCCTATCATGAAATGAACCCAATTGGGAAATGGAATATTTGGAATGCTAGCTGGTATGTGCAACATACATCTATTCAAAAATGCAGCCATCCACAACCAAAGTCTGGACAAAGGATGAACCACTTATGTTAGTAATTGCTGTCCATCAAATTCTCTCTTCAACAGAGGAGCAAAAGAAGGGCAGGGTAGTGTCACAAAACTTATTTCTGCTAAGAAAACAGGAATTAGTCTTATATACCATTTTTTACCCAATCCCTCCCCAAGCCACTCCCCTGAAATTTATCTGATATGATCCAATTAAACAGATCAGCAGTAGCACTACCAAAACCCCCAAAATATTTCAAATGCACACAGTAACCACAAGGCTTGGATGGCCTCAAGCATCAATATTTTTTTAGAAGTAGGTAAGTTAGGTAAGTTTTTTTAAAAAAAGCATTACCTACAGTAACTTCATATTAAGGTCGCCACATATCAGAAAAACTAACAGGGAATGTCTACCTCAGTCACACACATCATATGTATTGGTAGTCAGAACAAAATAATATGTACCAGGAAAAATAAATGGCTACCTGTAAACATCTTACTCTATAGGTATACAGTAATACTAATGAAGCTCTTGCACAATGCCTTCAGTATTTTTCATACAAATTTTCTTATTAATTTTTCTGTTTTTTAAAAAGTAGACCAGTGTCACATCCCATAGTATGGGGAAAGCAGACTGATGTACAATGGCCTTAAATTTACACTACAGGTAGTCCTCAACTTACAACAGTTTGTTTAGTGACTATTCAAAGTTACAACGGCACTGTTTAGGATTGTTTTTCAGACTTATGATCGTTGCAGCATCCCCAATCACATGATCAAAATTCAGACATTTGGCAACTGGTTCATATTTATGATGGTTGCAGTGTCCTGGGATCATGTGACCAACTTTTGTGACCTTTTGATAAGCAAAGTAAATGGGGAAGCCAGATTCGCTTACAACCTTGTTACTAACTTAACAACTGCACTGATTCACTCAACAGCAGTGGCAAGAAAGGCTGTAAAATGGGGCAGAAGTCACTGAACAAAAGTGCCACTTAGCCACAGAAAATTTGGGTTCAATTATGGTCATAAGTTAATGACTACCTATATAAGAACTTCAAAATTAATTTACATCAACATTTCTACAACTGATACCATGAAGAAGCACTAAAGACACCGAAGCAAATTAAGAAAGAAAACCTGCCTAATAATATTTTAAAAGAAATAAATGGCTTTATTAGAAGCAACATGTGTTAAATGCTTCCCTTAAAAATGGCACAGAAGATAGCAATCCTCTTTGTGAAGGAATTTTGTCTGAACACTCTAGATGGCCTTTGGTGGGCAGAAACAGAAGAGTCTAAAACTATTCCATTTTTGCTGAGTTCTGAATCGGTAATACCCTGTTTCCCCGAAAATAAGACATCTCCTTATAATAAGTTCAATCGGGCTTTTGAGCACATGCGCTATAATAAGCCTCCCCCTGAAAATAAGCCCCTCCCCCCAAAAATATTTAAATGCAGAGCTGGAAATCAGGTAAGACGGCAAGAGGAGCCCCATCTTGCTCCACGTGCCCCAAAATAATAAGACCTCCCTGAAAATAAGGCCAAGTGCTAATTTCGGGATTCAAAAAAATATAAGACAGGGTCTTATTTTCGGGGAAACATCGTAGCCATCCAATTTCTTAATCAACCAGAGAATAAACCCTTCATCAACCACATTATACCACTGCAATACCAGAGTCAGAATCTGAGTGGGGAATGTGTAAGCATTTATATTCCAGACAGCAATGGCGCCACAAAACTTACCAAACACACCAACAGCTGCTAAGTCTGCTGGGCGTGTATAATGCTTTAATTCAAGGGTGGCAACCAGAGGCTACGAAAGTTCTCCTCATGTTCATTTCTATAGCCTCTCGAACCCCCACCGCCAGGTTGGGACTACTGAAATTCAACAGTAAAATTATTTGTGGTAGCCTGATTTTTCACTTTTTTTCAAAACACAGTAAGGACTGACACTAGTGTGCAAAATTCCACCCCCAAATTCACCCGTGTCCACTCAAGTATCTTTATTGTGAAACTGCCTATGACTCAGAAGCTGAACAATTACTTTCCAAAGTTCAGCTCCTGACTGCCCGAAGGTTCACATGTTTATGCTTTAACTGCATACCAAACATGACTTTTGTGTAAAAACAACTAAAATGTGTCATTACACAGGTGGTTGTGCAAGCTGCTCCCAAAAGTTGGGATAGCAAGGGAATCATGAAAAATAAAAGCCTTCTGGATAGTAGAAGGGGTGGAACTGAAGGAACAAAGACCCAGCTCATGGGAATGTACCTCCTCAAGTCCACTATGTTCAGGCAGAGAGACCTGTCCCTGAGTGACAGCAGGATTTGTGGCACATAAATGGAGACTAAAATCTTCGGGACCTTGAAGTTTTCAATAGATGGGTTCTGCAAGATCAGAGCCTTCATTGTGTTCAGAAAAGACTGCGAAAAGCGTTTCCTTTAAGACTATGTTTTCTCAATCAATGTTGGGTGGAGTCATATTGCTCTTTGTGTTGGTTTTATTGAAGCTGTACAGAGAATTATAAGAAATTAAATATATACCTGTGGTTAGGCCCATCTGTTTAAAATATCCAAATACTATGATTTTTTTGAGCAAAGCCACTATAAATAATTCATCTGGCTCTTCAACTATCTCCTTCTTTAACTTCAATATTGATCATCCATATCTAATGTATTTAAATATTTTTCAGTTGTATTAAGTGTATTAATAAAATTGTCTTACTGCATTAATTCTAAAATAAAATAAAATTATTTTATTAATATTTTCCATGTTCTTTTTGCCGGTTACTTTTGTTCTATTTTTGGGAGGACAAAACCTTTTTATTCTGTTAGCATCCTAGTTTTTACTATACAATATCTTTTTTGACACTGCAAAAGACCCTGAAAGATCTGAGTGTGTTTCTTTTCCAAAATCAAGACAACTTTGTAAGTCTTCTTCTATAGAGATGCTCACACCCAATTCCATAAATCAACTCTAAACCCAGAAGCAGGATATTTAGTGCTCCTGCTTCAGGATTCCAGGTAGCTGGCCTAGAACATCTTTGACTGACCAGCATGGATGCTATCTGCAGGTTGCTTTTAGTTCTTTGATTTAATCCTTTGGTAATATTCTATAATCTTAGATAATGGAATTGGTCCTACCTCTTCTGCACTACAGATGGATGCAAGGAATTTATTCAAGGCTGTGCAATTTTACTGTATTTCTTTAATGCACCATTAACTTTAACTCATCTAGAGATCCATTTGTCTCATTAGTTGCTTAAAAGACTTCTGTGGCTCACCCTAATTGTTCCTTGGTCCTTGAACCTATTTAGTTTTGCATTCCCCACTTCACTGCCTCCACCTAAATTGGCCAAGACATGAGCTTAGATAAAATGAACTTTTGAAAGGCAGTGAGGAGGTTGTTAGTATCTCACAATGTGGCTGAGCACAAGAGCTGCACTTATAGAGATGATAATGAATCACTTTGAGAATTTATATTAATTCACCTTCGTTGCAACATTCCAGACACTGGGAGGTATATGATTAACAGGAATATAAGCACCAATTTTGGAATAGTCTATCAAGCTACCAGAATATTTATAGTGGAAAACCTGAAAGAGGGGTAAAGGGAACCATTTATGACATTGAACAGCCCCCTCTCAATGGAGGGGGAGAGATAAGATACCACTTTTCTCTACAACCCAGTCCTTTCAACAGTTCCAAGAAGATTCCACCCTCACCCCCATATGCACTCACCCATATTTATGGTTGTCTGTGGGTACAGACAACCCCCAAAGAGGCTCAGTGGCTTTCAGAAAGAGTGCTAATGACCAGATGACTGCAAAGAAATATGATCCTTCCATTCCCTTCCATCCTGTCAGAACCAATCCTTCCATCACCCCACCATCCTGCCAGAACCAATGAAGCTTCTTAGATGAGAAGTGAAACACCTTCCTCAAGAAAAAACAGCTGCCTTTTGAAAAAGCACCTTTGAGACAACTATGACCTAGATCAGGGGTCTCCAACCTTGGCAACTTTAAGACTTGTGGACGTCAACTCCCAGAGCTTT
>JANHZT010006311.1:38998-49762 GCA_032468215.1 Stegonotus admiraltiensis
AGACAGCCAGGCTGTCTTAGGAATTCTGGGAGTTGAAGTCCACAGGGTGTGAAAGAGCCAAGTTTGCCTACCACTGGCCTAGTGAAAAGAAGGACTAGGGGTGACATGATAGCAGCGTCCCAATATTTGAGGAGCTGCTACAAAGAAGAGGGGGTCAGCCTATTCTCCAAAGCATCAGAAGGCAAGACAAGAAACAGTGGATGGAAACTAATCAAGGAGAGAACCAACCTAGAACTAAATAGAAATTTCCTTACTGAAAACAATTAACTAGTGGAATGGCTTGCCTTCAGAAGTTGTGGGTGCTCCATCACTGGAGGTATTAAGAAGAGCCTGGATAGCCACTTATCTGGAATGATATAGGGCCGTGATGGCGAACCTATGGCACGCATGCCACAGGTGGCACGCGGAGCCATATCAGTGGGCACGCGAGCTCAGCTCTGGCATGCATGTATGCACTGGCCAGATGATTTTTGGGCCTTCCGGTCCCACCAGAAGTCGGCAAATGGCCTGTTTCCAGCCTCCAGAGAGCCTCTGGAGGTGTGGGGAAGGCTGTTTTTGCCCTCCTCAGGCCCCTAGAAAGCCTCTGGAGCCTGGGGAGGGTGAAAAAATGGGCCTACTGGGCCAACTGTGCCATCACGTGCCAAAAGCGGGGGGAACGCAGGGAAGTCACGCATGCAAGTGCGGGGGGGGGCAGGGCACATAGAATTATGGGTGTGGGCACACGGACGTGCGACCCTCCCATGTTCCCCACGGTTTTGGCACGCGATGGAAAAAAGGTTAGCCATCACTGATATAGGGTCTCCTGCTTGAGCAGAGTGTTGCACTACAAGACTTCCAAGACGCCTTCCTACTCTGTTATTCTGTTTAGTTTTTTCTTTTCAAATTATGTCCATTTTCCTCTTTGACAGTATAAAAATTATCTTTCCCACATCCAATACTTCTCACCATCCTTGTATACTGTACTTCATTTTCTTAGATCATAAATGATCAAATGAACGCTTTTAAATTTATATTTATTCCTTTGCCATGTGTCATTATGATTAGATTTGTACTTAAATCATGTATTTAGAACAGACGTTTTCCCTTCTGAATTACAATTATTCATAATGCTGCACAATTTTTCCAAAAACTCAAATCTGGTTTTTCTATTGTCAACAGCCACTAGAATGTAACACACAACTATTCCCAACCTATGGGTTCCTTCTTTGTAATGTTTCCTCACCAATTAACTAGATGACACCAATTCTTACTTTTTAGCCTTTTCATTCATAATTAAAACTGTACTCTGCATGTATTCATCAATTGCATTCATCTATTGCATTCCACCTATTACACTTTGCTCTTTCACAAACACAGAAAATATTATTTTTCTTTCTTTAATCCCATTTAATAATTCATGCTTAGTACCATTTTGTCCTCTAGGAATGTAACAGGTCATAATCTTCCCTATGTCACAATCATAGCATAGATATTTATCTCCACTACCCATTAGATCCAGTGCATAATATAATAGTGATTTTTAGTAGAAATAGACTATTTTCTTATCACATCTACTTTTGCAAGAACAAAAGCAGATAGTTTTAGTAAATTTGGCCAACAATATCCAGCTTTAGTTCAAACCAAGGGTGAAATCCAGCAGGTTCTGACAGGTTCTGGAGAACTGGTAGCGGAAATTTTGAGCAGTTCAGAGAACCGGTAGCAGACATTTTGAGTAGTTCAGAGAACCGGTAAATACCACCTCTGACTGGCCCCGCCCCCATCTATTCTCTTCCTCCCGAGTCCCAGCTGATCGGGAAGAAATGGAGATTTTCCAGTATCCTTCCCTTGCCACGCCCACCAAGCCACACCATGCCCACCAAGCCACACCCACAGAACTGGTAGTAAAAAAAATTTGGATTTCACTCCTGGTTCGAACATAACATATTCTAGAAACAATTTGCTTGCCCTTCATTCTCTTGCCTATTGGCCATGGCGATGCTCAATAATACAGATCGTGGTTGTCGCAAAGGTGCTTTTCAAAAACCAACTGGACTTCCTTGGTTGTTGTTTTTTTCCTTGAAAACCTTTTGCTTGTCATCCAAGAAGCAGAACAGAAGAGGCTTCATGGATGAGAATTGAAATGTCTTCAACGAAAAAAACAAGAAAATCCAGTTGCCGTTTGAAAAATCAGCTTTGAGTTCTCTTGCCTAGGTTCCACCATCCAGGAGACACATAAAACGTATTGACTAAATGCACTCAAGGTGACCCCAGAGAAGTAAATTTTGACCAAAATAATCAATGTATTCTGGGTATTTAATGCACCCCCAAATCCTATTCCTTAGAACAGCACACCTGTGGGAACACATGAATTGCTGTTGCTAAGGAAACCTTCCTTATTCAAGAACCTTTGTTACCAAGGTTACAGCTCCGACTTGTTCTTGAAGCACCATTGATTGATCTACCTGAAGACCTCTTCCCATGCAATGAAATAAAAGTTTCCATCACAAATATTACCTCTTTATATCCTAAAAATACATTGCCATTGAAAAAAAATCTATTCATTCGTTGGAACTTGTTAAATTTTCTCTCCCGTGGGGAAGGCGATGGTGAATCTTGGTTAAACCAGGAGCCAAAAAAAAGGATAAAACCGCATAAAATGGTGGAAGACTAAAGATCACTTTAAGTGTTCTATGAAAAATGGTGTTTGTTAGTTGAAAGTGTACTTTGATGTAGCACCACACTGTGCTTCATGGATGAAGAGAAGGATCTTTAAAGACAATATTGCTGGGAAGAATCCACCAAGTGAGTCCATAGTTTGAATTAGTACGGTAATCCCACATGGATCAGTCGGCACAGAACAGTGGTGATTAAAGGAGAGAATAAAATACAAAATGTGTACATTTGAGAGAGAATGAGAGAGAGAAATAGAAATTTACAGCTATAGAAATATATAGGTTTTTCTTACAAAGTGAGCAACAATCACCTCTAACTTTGTCAATCATCGTCCTTTAGAAACTGTGGTTGTCTTCTCGTTTGGAGGTCCAGCTGCTCTTTCATCTGACGCTCTCCAATGGCTACAGCATCGATTGTGTGAGCCAAGAAATAATATAAGGCTCTACTGGTTCTTGAGGTCATAAGTGGAAACCAGGATAAGAAAGGGTCTAATTTCAGACCACGTTCTTGAAAATGTGAAAAATTGCTTCTTTCAATAAAGAAAGGACTTATGACTTCTGGGAGCTGCAGATTTTTGCTCAAGTTTAGCTTGTTAACAAGACGCTGCAAACTTTATCCCATTTTCTCCTTACATGGTTATCTTTCTACAGGTATACTACTGCCCAACCAAGAGATGTGTGCTATGTTAAGAACTGATTTTAATCAGGCTGGTAACATTTTGCACCAAAACTATGGTTTGACTACTGCCCTGGAAAAATTAGCACACCGTTTTATAAAGCAATCTTCCCCAGTCTTAAGACTTCCTCAACATCATCATCAGCTTGAAGAGTAGAGCATAGTGGCAGTTCCATTATCAACATATCCAGATGCCACCAAACATCAGTTGTAATTTTGAATGGTTGCTAAGCGACCAGTCATTGAATGAGGACTATCTGTAGATGTAATACAGGAAGAAGAGATCATTTGTTGTAATTTAAGAGATGATGGACATTTACTAAAATAGCTTATACTTGTTGTAATGAAGGTGGGGAGTAATTTCTTCATACATTTTTTACCTTTTTTTCTTGGTGTTGTTGACTTCTCCATTCTAAGCCCACGCAGACTTCAGAGGATAATTAGAACTGCAGAAAAAACAATTACTACCAACCTGCCTTCCATTGAGGACCTGTATACTGCAGGAGTCAAAAAGAGGGCTGTGAAAATATCTACAGACCCCTCACATCCTGGACATAAACTGTTTCAACTCCTACCCTCAAAAGGACACTATGGAGCACTGCACACCAAAACAACTAGACACAAGGACAGCTTTTTCCCGAACGTCATCACTCTGCTAAACAAATAATTCCCTCAACACTGTCAAACTATTCACTAAGTCTGCATTACAATTACTATTAATCTTCTCATCATTCCTATCACCCATCTCCTCCCGCTGATGACTGTATGAATGTAACTTGTTGCTGTATCCTTACGATTTATATTGATCATTTTTTAGTATTATTTGATTGCTTATTTGTATTCTATGACTATCATTAAGTATTGTACCTTATGATTCTTAACGAATGTATCTTTTCTTTTATGTACAATGAGAGTGTGTGCACCAAAGACAAATTCCTTGTGTGTCCAATCACACTTAGCCAATAAAGAATTGTATTGTATTGTACCTCAATCCTAGTCATGTAACCCACAGCAGAAAGTACTGTATTTTTCATAGTATAAGATGCAATTTTTTTCCCTCCTAAAAGAGGCTGAAAATTTGGGTGCATTTTATACTCTGAATGTACCAGTGGTGGGTTGCCCCCAGTTCTATAGAACCGGTCCGAAGCATGAGCAAGCAAAGTGAGCACACACGCACAATCCCATTGCAAACCGGTAGTAAAGGTAAGTAGAACCCATCCCTGGAATGTACACTATTTCCCTGAAAATAAGACATTCCCCCAATAATAAGCCCATTTGGGCTTTCGAGCGCATGCACTAAAATAAGCTTCCCCCCGAAAATAAGCCCTCCCCAAGCAGAGCTGGAAATCAGATAAGATGGCAAGAGGAGCCCCATCTTGCTCCATGTGCCCAGAAATAATAAGACCTCCCCAAAAATAAGGCCAAGCGCTTATTTCGGGGTTCAAAAAAAGCTGACCACATGACTCCAGGACACTGCAACTATCATAAATATGAATCAGTTGCCAAGTGTTCAAATTTTTATCATGTGAACTTGGAGATGCTGCAATGGTCGTAAGAGTGAAAAATGGTCATAAGTCACTTTTTTCAGTGCCCTTATTTCAAACAGTCACTGAATGAATTCTCATAAGTGGAAGACTACCCATAGATCGTATCACAGCTCCTGTGATGTATATGAGCTTTTATCTGCCAATTAAGTTAATCTCTTCCAAGTGCAATTTGCTACTTTGGGGGATAAAGTTTCATGCAACCAGGCCGATGAATTTCCTTTCTTTCTAGCCTTGGCACATTCGGTCTTTCTATCTGGAGATCAAAGCTCCCTCTAGAAAGTTGGTAAATAGAATATTCCAGCTTTGATGCAAGCATGACTCCCCCCTTGAACACCTACACCCCGAGAGGGACGTGTTTCTTTTTGGCAAATCCATGTAACAGACACGCAACTCCGTCCACTGAACAATGACTGGCAAAGAAGGGCAGATTTCAGAGAGGATTTCATGAAAATATTTCCCTTTGTTCTTTCTTAGCACTCTTACGGGGCTTTTTCTGGGGGTGATGAAGGATCTGTTCTCTCCTCCTCCCTCCATCTTTCCCCCTCCCTTTACAACTCCCACAACTTCTAAACTAGACTTTCCAAAAAGCAGGTAACCTATAACCAAATCCATTGTGATGCTAAAGAGTTCTCTTTAGCTGGATAGCCTACAATTCCTTGCGATGACCTTTCGCTCCTGGGAAGTCGTTTTAAATTCAATCCACGGTAAAGCGGGGGAGGAAAAAAAAATCCCGCGAATACATTGGCTGCGAAAGGTCACAAGTGAACCGTGTTTTGATGGTATCTGCCGCTTTGGTGGCTTTGGTTCCCAATATACATGAGCATCAAGGAAACCTGAATTGTCTCTTTGTCTCACCAGACAAGGAGCCTGAGAAAACAGCATATGGGAAAAGATACTGGGTGAAAAAGGACCGAGGTGGAAGGGAGAGGATGGGATTTTTTTTGTGGGGGAGGGGCTCCCAAGTTCCATAACTGAGAACCCTTGGTAGAAGACTTTCTAGAGGGCAAACGATAGCTGGGCACTTTTGGGAAGAATGAGAAGGTGACAATAGAAGAGAATATATCCGGGAATTGGGCAGCTGGTGTCCAAATGAAATCAAAGACACTGACACAAACTTGTAGTTTTAGAATAGAATAGAATTCTTTTATTGGCCAAATGTGATTGGACACATAAGGAATTTGTCTTTGGTGTATATGCTCCCAGTGCACATAAGGATAGTAAAATACATTCATCAAGAATAAAAAGATGCAATACTTAGTGATAGTCAAGGTTACTAATAAGCTATCAAATCGTACTAGGAAACTAATAAAAACAATATAAATTGAAAGACACAAGCAACATGGTTATAGTCATAAATGGGAAGAGATAGATACTAGGAAGGAAGAGAAGAATAATAGTAATACAGTCTTAGTAAATTATTTGACGGTGTTGTGGGAATTAGTTGTTTAGCAGAGTGATGGCATTTGGGGTGGGGGGACGACTGTCCTTGTGTCTAGTTGTTCTGGTGTGCAGTGCCCTATAGCGTCTTTTTGAGGGTAGAAGTTGAAACAATTTATGTCCAGGATAAATATTTTCACAGCCCTCTTTTTGACTCGTGCAGTATACAGGTCCTCAATAGAAAGCAGGTTGGTAGCCATTGTTTTTTTCTGCAGTTCTAATTATCCATTGAAGTCTGTGTCTGTCTTGCTTGGTTGGTTGGTTGGTTTGGTTAATAAACATATTATTATATTTATATGAATAAATATATTTTACAACAATATATCCAGCAAATTAGATAGTCAGGGAAAATAGGAGCATCCTGAGGTAAATCACAGAGCACACAGGGCGCGCAGAAGAAAAAGGCGGGAAAAAAGGGAAACTCCTTCTCCACACTCACAGCAACCAATCAGAGCGGAGATTGCCTCATGCGGGAGCCAGCACTCTTCAACCCATTAGCCACAACTGTGTGTTCCAGCTCACTGCACAACTCCACTGCTCCAGCTACTAAATTTAAATATCTTAACAGAATATTTGTAACTCGAGGTTGCACTCTGCGGTTCTCTAACCTTGGTGGTTTTCTTGCAGACCTTTCCTCATCCAACTAGGCAGGGGTGAAATGCTCCCGGTTCAGACCAGTTCAGCCAAACCAGTAGCGATGGCGGCCCGTGGTTCAGAGAATTGGTAGCGATGGCGGCACGAGGCTCTGCCCACCCACCTGGTTGTCGTTACTTCCTGGTTTTAATCAGGAAGTAACCTGTTTTTTACCCTCTGCGCATGCACAGAAGGGTTTGCGCATGTGCAGAGGGTCCGCACGGGCATGTGACGCATGCAACGCATGCACTTCCAAACCGGTTGGGAAGATAAGTAGATAAGTCTTTCCACGCAACCTCCAAGTTCTGCCAATCTTTCTCCTACAGAACGAGATAATAGATAGATAGTGTTTTCCCAACTTTAGACCTTCCAGAATTCCTTGCCAATGTGTTTATTATTGACAATTCTGGGCTCCATTTCACAGAGCTGAATAGTGCTCAGATTGGGGAAGGCTGTTACAGTAGATTGCTCTAGCACAGTATTTCTCAACCTTAGCAACTTTAAGATCCAGACTGCGGAATTCTGGGAATTGAAGTCCATACCTCTTAACATTGCCAAGGTTATTGGCAACTGTTATTTAAGACAAAATCAAATCAAATAAATAACTAAACACGGTTGCTTTAAAGATCTTGTGATGTCTGCAAAAGCATCTGCCTACAATTGTACAGTATCTTCAGGCTGCTTAGCTGAGAGTAAACCTTACTGACTTCAGAGGGACTTTACTTCTCAACCAACAGAATTGTTTTCACTATCGTTGCATTCATAAATACTCTTGAAACCTAGAGTGGCTTGGCTTTTAAAGCTAGGGAGATACAATGCTCATAGGCAAACCTATTGCAACTTGAATTCCAGATGCAGCAAATGAAAGAATGGATTGGTTCTATGATGAGCTCTAAAAAACCTTATGCATCCCTGCATGCCGGCCCACTCACCAAGATGCAAGGTAAGGGATTTCAGTGTTTCTGGGGCATGATTTGGGGTCGTACATGATGTGGATGCATGGAAACTCAAAGGAATATTAGGTTCTGAACCCCAAATGTTTACATTCTAAAGGTCAGGAGGACCCATCCTCCTGCAAGGAAATATAAAAGGCAAATAAAATAATTGTTAAGAGTTTCCTCGAAATTTTTCAGTAAGTTCTGGTAGCAGACCTAACTCAAGGTTGAGTTATTGTCAACCCACTTATGTTCTAGTATAGATACCTATGTAAAATATACACACATAGAACACATGTTTACAGTAGCAAAACTGGGCTATAATCATATGATTATTAGATGATAGCAAAGAGTAAGCGTTGTCTGTATCTCTTTGCTGCCCTCAGGTGAATATCATCTATATGTTTGCAGCCCAGACCTGGTGGGCCCTTTAATAGATCACATTTTCCCACAAAGCTGTTGGAAATGGCCCAGTCATATATCTGCATCTTTTCCTGTGGTTTAGTTGCCCCTCAGCACCAGAAAATGTGGTATTAGGAATTCCCATGTCTGTTTGGTGGAAGGTCAGGTCAAGAGGGCAATGTTCAAAACTCTTGAGGACTCAGAAAGAGAGAGTCTTACTCGAAGAATACCCTAAGATTCCAGATCAGTTCCTCATGTCACTTCATTCATGCATAAAGACCACCCTTGTAAGTCCTTCACACTCAACAAGGACATCGGATTAGGGGTGCCTGCGGCTAGTTGGGTGTCGCCCATTCAAAGGGGAAAAAATAAATAAATAAATTGTACTGTAAGTTTTCGCATTCATAAATTAATGTTCCCCTTTGGCTCTTTCCTTTGCCCTTTATGACTTCCCTTCTCCTCTCCCAGATCCCCAAAGAAAGTCCTATTGTGTGTGAAAAGGCCTGACAGTTCCCATATATTAACGAGGAATGACACATCCAGCCATTTTTCAGCCGAACGCTGTCATATGTCAAAAGTATCTGGGCAAAAAAAACGCTTCAGCTTTGAACATGAAGAGTCTCCTTTTGCATCATTTCCTGAGAAGGCAGTTGTGCAAAATAAAACGCAACTCCTTGGGAGATCTTATTTTCCCAAACTTGGTTGTTTTTTTTAAAAAAAATGTTTATGGAATTGGAAGTGTCTCCCTCTTTAGAACCACTGAAGTCTATGGGACATAAATTACTCATGATTGACTTGTATAATGGGTTTTAATGAGACTAAACCATGCCTTAATTGGGTTCCAGTCCATATTTATTAAGCTCAAATGAGTTCAAGATAGTGTCATATACATGGGGGGGGATTTGGTTTGAGATTAATGAGTGCTACCACACCCCAGTTCATTAAGATTTCAAACTCTCCCCAATGGAGACAAAACCTAGAATGTTCTTTTTTTCCCTTCCCTTCTATCTGACCTGCAACCGTGTGTTTGCAACAGGCAGGAATTTAATGGATTTGATTTATTCATGTAGGCACCACCCAAAACCAAACTGACTCTGAGCACAGTACATTAAAACCAAATTAAATAGGAAACACAATATAATTAACATTAGACTAAAAGAACCAATGGCCAGTCTGGATAACCGCACCCATAACCCCAATTCAGGGTGAAATCCAGCAGGTTCTGACAGGTTCTGGAGAACTGGTAGTGGAAATCTTGAGTAGTTTGGATAACTGGCAAGTACCACCTCTGGCTGGCCCCAGAGTGGGGTGGGAATGGAGATTTTACCATATCCTTCCTCCAGGAGCAGGGAGGGAATGGGGATTTTGCAGTATCCTTCTCCTGCCACACCCACCAAGCCACGCCCACCAAGCCACACCACACCCACCAATTAACGCCCACAGAACCAGTAGTAAAAAAATTTGGACTTCACCACTGCCCCAGTTCCATCTAGCTTAAGGCATGGGAGAACTGCCAAATCTTTAAGGTTGTCTGGGCAGCCATCAGGGTTGGAACCAATGGCTATGAAAGGGAATATCACTCCAGAGGGTAGGTCCTTCAAGAAAAAAGGCAACTTTTTGTATCGCAACAGCAATAGCACTTAAACGTATATACCATCTCATAGTGCTTTACAACACTCTCTGGGTGGTTTACAAAGTCAGCATTGCTCCCCAACAATCTGGGTCCTTATTTTACCTACCTCAGAAAGATGGAAGACTGAGTCAACCTTGAGCCTGTCAGGATTGAACTCCAAGCTGTGGGCAGAGTTAGCCAGCAATACTGCATTCTGATCACTGGGCCATTGGGGCTCCTCAATAGATGGCACTGTTTAATTGAAAAGATCCAGAGTGGACCAACCTTCTTGGCTCATACTTGTAAAGCAACACCGTGGAAGATAGATGGTTCATCCGATAGCCGGGCCCTCTGCTTTATAGGTCATAATCAGCATCTCAAATTACATACTGTAACCAGTAGGGTTTGTGTAACAGAAGTGTCACATAAGTATACTGAGGCATGCTCATCACTGCCCGTGCCACTGCACTCTGGACCAATTGAAGCTTCCAAGACTATCTTATTGTTGATTTCTCTATGCTGTGCTATTGAATGCAGACAAATTCCAGAAGAATAATGAGGCTATCGTTGAAGACAAATGCAGAAGTTGGCTGTCACAAAGATGAGGGAAACAACCTACTCTCCAAAGCATCTGAGGGCAAGACCAAAAAGTAATGGAGGGAAAGATCAAAGAAAGATCAAAGAATCTTATCAAAGAAAGATCCAATTTAGAGCTAAGAAGAAAGACTTGGGAGAGCTAGGTCATAAAGGCTTTTCTAAAAGTGAGTAGAGTTTGCATCTAATGCAGGGGTGGGCTGCTGGGGGTTCGCAGGGGTTCGGGAGAACCTCTAGCTTAAATTCTGTGCAGTTTGGAGAACCCCCCCTGCTAATC
>JANHZT010006311.1:92521-108934 GCA_032468215.1 Stegonotus admiraltiensis
ATGATGGCGGGCGCCTGTCGGCCGCTCCGAGGTTTCTTGTGGCGGCGGCGGCGGCCGCTGCAGTCGCCGCTAGCGGAGGGACTTCCGCGTCGCCGCTGAAAGGGAAGAAGGCGCTCGGCCTCCGCGCGGATGGGGAGCGGCGGTTGCGAAAGAGGGCGGCGGCCTCCTCCTCTTCCTCCTCTCCCTCAGCAACAGCAGCAGCGCCGGTTTTTCTGACGGGGTGCCTTTCTTTCTCGGGTCGGTCGGGGAGGGAAAAAGAAGCTCGCCCGCCGCCGCCGCCGCCGCCTCAGGCTGGGAGCCGGCCGGCCGACCTGCCCGCCGGACGAGGGGATGTTGCGCTGGATCCGGCAGCAGCTGGTAGGTGAAGACGGCCTTCCAGGAGCCGCTGGTGGAGGGGAGGGTGGATTTAAAAAAAAAAAGTGGTCCCTAAGCTCTTCTTCAACTTTCTCCCCACCAACAAACCAACCATCCACCCACCCCCGGTCTTCGGCCCTCTTGAGGGAGCCCCCACGAGGGCTTCTGACGGGGCAGCTTCGGACTCCCGCGCTTTCCTTCTCGGCAGCTGCTCTTCGGCCCCGCAAGTGTCAAAAAAACACGCCCCGAAGACGAGTTTGAGAGGCCCGTAGTGGACTTCGCGTCTCTCTTTAAAAAATTTTTTTTAAAAAAATAGTTAATTCAATTTATTTCGTTCCCGATCCACGTGGCCCCGGTCTATAAGCAAAAGAAGAGCTGCCTTTGCTTCCCCCCACCCCAAAAAAGTCCCTCGTGGCAGAAAGATTTGGTGCTCTTGGCTGGGATATTTGCAATATTATAATAATAATAATAATAATAAATTTGCAATATAATAATAATAATAATAATACAACAACAATATCTTTGTCAGTGCACAACATATGTGCAATGAGAAATCCAGCATGGTCATCTCGTTTGCTGTGTATACTGTCATCATCATCATATCTTTATATTGTCAGTGCACAACATATGTGCAATGAGATGGGTTGAACTCCCTCAGTGCACCGCCACCCCCCCCCAACACAATACAACTTCACAATGAAGACAGAAAATCCCTAACCCCGATATTAACAAAACACCCAGTCTTTCTGTGGTAGCTGTAGTGTACAAGGTAGTCCTCGACTTACAAGCGTCCGTTTAGTGACCATTTGAAGTTAACAACGGCACTGGGGGTGGGGGGAGTGATTTTAGGACCGTTTTTCCCCAGCCCTGATGATCGTGGCAACATGGCCAGGAGGTCACATGAGAGCAACGTTCAGATGCTTGGCAACCGATTCGTATTTATGACGGTTGCAAGCGGTGTCCCGGGGTTGTGTGTGTGATCCCCTCCTGATCAGCAAAGAGTCATTGGGGAAATCCAGAGTCACTGAACAACTGTGTAACTAATTAACGATTGCTGTGATTCGCTTGACAGCTGTGGCAAGAAAGGTTGTAAAATGAGGCAAAACTCACTTAAAACTGTCTCAGCAACAGAAATGTTGGGCTCAATTGTGGTTGTAAGTCGAGGACTACTTGTAATCTTCTATCCAAACTTTTTTTTTTTTTGGTACTGTTTAGAGGTGGCAGGTGAGTGAAAGAGGTTTGTGCTGATAATTACCAGAAAGTTAAGTTGGGAGCAGCTGGGTTTCTGGGAGGAGAAGGAAGTTGCCAAGCTGTGGCCAGCTGAGACCTTTGCTTGTTCGAAGTGTTTTTCCAAAGTGCAGTGGATTTGCATTGCCATAGTCTCAGAATGGGTGCTCTTCATTTTTCTACTCCTTTCATTAAGGTTAGCACTACATCTATGATTTCTGGGCTTTGTTGTGGTTTCTTTCCCCACCCCCATCCCCACCCACAAAAATGTTAGAATTAAAATTAAGATCTGTTCTAGCCCTCTGCCTGTGATAATTAATGCTGGTGGTTTACTTTAAAATCCTGAATGGTGTCTTTTCAAGGCATAGCAGAGCTACGATTTGTTATGAAGCAGCACATCCTTTTTGGAATAAAAGTGGGTGGATCTGCCTGGAAAAATATAATCATTTCCTCTTGACTGCATCTTTCTAAAGAGGCAGAATGTTATTTGCTTTATCTTTCACTGTAACTCCCAGCTCCATCACACTTCCTAACGCTTAGAAAACATTTAGACAAATAAGATGTGATTCAAAATTCGACCACATCCTTCCTGCATTTTAGAACAAATGTTAGTAAAACAATTTGGGGCAAGTTTTTTTTCAGATATTTGCACATCCAGGTAACAGTATTATAACACAAAATACAGTAAATGAGAGCATAAATATGGACCTCCCTTAAGTAAAAGTAAATATTCCTTGATGTTAATTGTCTTTTCCCCCCAAGACCATCTTGTGTCTGTGAAAATTAAAATTATTTGCCAGCTAATGGGGAAAAATATTAAAATCCCTATAAGCATTCATAAGAAGCAGCAGTGATAGCAAATACATCAATTTAAATTGTTAATATAGTAAATATCAAATATAACCAATATAAACCAAAGCTCTTGGGGAGGGGGTAGGCATCCTCTGTATTTTTTTTAAAGTGGGAAAAGGTCCTGAGAGAAAAAAGTTTAAGAAACGCTCTTTTACTTTTTTTTAAGTCTGCATTACTATTAATCTTCTCATGGTTCCTATCACCCATCTCCTCCCATTTATGACTGCATGACTGTAACCTTGTTGCTGGTATCCTTACGATTTATACTGATTGTTTCCCTGTGACTATCATTAAGTGTTGTACCTTATGATTCTTGAATGTATCCTTTCTTTTATGTACTCCAAGAACGTATGCACCAAGACAAATTCCTTGTGTGTCCAATCACACTTGGCCAATAAAGAATTCTATTTTATTCTATTTTAGATCATCCATAAAATGAGCAATACAATTTAATAATGCATCAGAAAAGTATAAACTACTACAACAAATTGAAGAAAAATGCTTCAAATAACTTAAGATCTGTCTAACCAATTTTAATAACTTGTTCATTGTCACTTGATACAACAGTATAGTATGTGGTTTGGCTTTCATAGCAGGATTAAACCTCCTTATATAACCTGCTCAGAGAAGGTTCATTATAGATAAATGAAACATATAATATACCTGTAAATGGCATTTAGTGAGTCAACATCTCCTGGAATACCATTAACAATAATTCAAGAGTCCTTTTCACAAATTGGCTCTAGAGTATTTTGTTTGAAATGCCGCTAGCATTAATTTTTCTTGACAGCATATATTGCTTTGATATTGAAGCAAACTGGTTTTGGTATAATACGGTTTATCATACCTAGGGGGCAAAGGCTTTCTTTCCCCATGGGGCTTGGTAATTCACTTCATACATTGTAGGAGACAGCCTTAGATTAAATTGTTTCCACTGTTTGATTAGAGTTGAGTAATGGTTGTGGTTATTTGTATTTCATCTTCCATATATGCTAATTACATTTGCTGATAGGATTTAACACTTGATAGCTCCCTAATATGATAATCTGAAAGTTCCCCAGAAGGGTCAGACAAAAATGACAAAATAGGAAATGTGCTGGGTGTACAGCTTCCTCAGTCTGATGCTCTCCAGATTGGTACAGACCCTGAATTTGCAGTTAGCTGAGTGATCGGAACATTTGTAGTCCCATCATTTTTAAAGAGGCTGAGGAAGGCTGCTTAGTCTAATCTTAGGTGTTTGCTATATCGCTGCATTATTCACTAGGTTTTTGTTTTGTTTTTCTCATTAGTTGTGATCAGAACAATGATTCATGAGATGTAATTTTTATAAACTGCACTTTTCACTTTTTATCATGTATTCTAGGAAAGAAAATACTCTATTTTTATTACCAAAAAAAATAGACATATGCATTCTTCCTGTATTTGTATGTTGTTAGATACATTTAGCACTCTTTGTCAAAAGACTGTTTATGTCTCATTAATGAGAAATTTTGTTCTAGAAGGGGCTATTAACCTACATAATTAACTTTTTTTTTAAAAAAAATGTTATATTACATTAGCCTAAGTATTAATTGTATGTGTTCATTTATTAGTCATCTATACAAAATTTTCAGTGTGTATGAAGGTAATGGGCTTATGGTAAGGATTCATTGTGAACTAGACATCTCTGAGGAAGCAGAGATGGCATTGCAATGAGATCAGCTAGACAGCATTTTCTGGACAGCAGAACCTCTTCAGATAAAGGAGAGATTGTGAGATCATCCATTTGTACTCCAGATAGCTGCTCCTTGTGAGTCAAGTGTAAGAACTGAGGTTACTACAGTTGGCTCATGAAAGAAAATGTTGAGAGTCTAGGGACTCCACAAGCGCAATGTAGTCTTATGGACATAAAGTTCTGCCAAACCTAATTCTTAAATTACTTTTGGAAATTGCTTTTTCGCTTCTTTTCTACTATTAATCTTTCAATTGACAAGTCTGATAACATGCAATTGGTGACTTCTCTTTAATCCTTAGCAAAAAAAATATTCTAAAAAAATATAACAACATTAGAAAATGTTTTTGGAATAAGCTTGCAAAAAGGATTGGAATGTTGATTTTTGAAAGTTTTAAATAGACTAGGGTATACATATATTTGAAATAAAGATTTTGAAATTGATTGTGGGAATCCTTTCCTGTGGGAAAATGCCATTTTACATTCTTTAAAGAAAACATGATAGAATGAGAATTTGGACATTGGACACTAGAGGGAGTTAGAGGCAACTAAAGACTATAATTAAAGGAAAACGTTTCAATTTGACTTATTTACACAGAATGGAGCAAAATAACACTGACTGAACATATGTGAAATTATTTCCTAGCAATAGTTCCAGAAGTTAATCTTAGAAGTATCTGCAATTGTAGATAGATGGCTTTTAAGAGATGTTGTGGAAGAGGAACAAGTTTTGCCGGACAGGGCTGGGACTGATCTGAAAGTGGATTTGAACATGCCAGGCTGTAAGACTGACATGGAAAAAGAGGTTACCCTGGATATACAAATGAAACCATCTGATGTCTTAATACCTGAAAGGAATGTACAAATTACAAACCATAAGACACTTTATAGTAGATCTACAAAAGAGATCTGTTAAAGGTCTGAAGGGTTTGGTGAGAGGGGAGAAAGAAAAAAAATGAAAACAAGCTCCAAGATATTATTTGAAGGGATTAAGGATCAAAACTAAAAAGTAATAGGAAGGAATAAGTGGATTTATTTGATCAAAATTAAAGCAGTTATATTGTTATTTCTGCCTTCCTTAGTAGACTTTTGCTGATTAGGACAGAATGATGAGGTTATAAGAATCGGGTTATAGATGAAAACGAGATATAGGATGAAAAGATTTTTGACTGTGTTTTAAGATAAGATCATAAATTTTGAAAAAATATAACTGTGACAAGAGTAATTATATATTTTCTTTTCCTTTGCTACATTTTTTATTCTATGTTTTGCACTATTTTTTTTAGTTTCTACTAGTTTTTATATACCTATCTTTAATAAAATTATTTTTTTAAAGGAAGTATGGTGTTAAGATAGGTGTATTTAGAATGGTTAAGTGCTGTCCAGAGTGTTCTTTCTTTATAGCAATGTTACCATTGTATTGAATTTTTTTTTCAAGGACTGGTTCATCTTTAACTGTTTTTTAATAGTAGGCAGGCTATCATGCTAGTGTAATCTAGTGTAATCACTATGAACCGAGATTAAATTTACAATGACCAGTGTGACATGGTTGAGTTGATAGCTAATGGGACTTTACTCCCATCTAAGTATTAACCTAGAGCAATCCTACTTAAGGTTTTTTTTTTCAAGATTAGCTAAGGTCAGCCAGGTGTTAGCTGCTACTTAAAGCAAGTAAACCTTTTAGTTCTAGCAAATCCTAGCCATGTTTGGATACCAAACACTAAATGCCAAATAGTTTGTTACAACTGAATAGAAAGATAGCAAGTACTGTATTCTAGAAATTTCAGGCTATGATAAGTCACTGCAGCCAAGATCTGTTCCATTGCGCACACCCCACCCCAACCTACAGTTCTGGCACTAGTACTATTTCAATGACTTGTGCTTAAACTCAGGCCCTGTGAGTCTGCCAGAGAGATGCTGTCTCAAAGAAAAGTATCAGCACTGTACATCCTCAAGCTGTGCCGCCTTTTATATTATGCTGCTGGGTTACTGATGTATTTTATATTTATATATTGTATGTTTAGTGTATCGTTGGGAGAGGTTATTTTTGTGTTTCATACTGTACACCCACTCTGTTTGAGTTGGGTGGCCTTATAAATCTTGTTAATCAATCCTTCAATATTTTTTGTCAGAACAATATAGCTCTATCTGGATTTTGCACAGTGGGTTAAATCCAAGATTTAACAAATAACAAGAGTTGCCAAGAATATGGAAGTTTTGCATTTTCTATAATAAGTTGAATGAATAGCGAATGAGCAGGAAGGAACAAATGGTTTTATTCTTAAATTTTATGCTGTCCATTTCACTGCCAAGTGACTTTATTCTCCTCCAAATTGTGTTATCCAGTACATTTTTCAGTAGCAAATTCAGGTGGACCAAATGAACTCAAAACTTGTTTATTCCTTTTTGCCTATGTCCAAACCTGTTTTTATTTTGTTTAAAGTTGTTCCTTGACCTTATTGCCGATATCATTTTCTCTCTATACAAACCATTTTTCTGTCGTCCATATTTTTGCAGCAGTCACTCTTACATATATTACATATATTTTTTCCACCTTGTCACTCTAGTAAGTATCATTTTCTGTATTTCCCATTAGCGTAACTATGAACACTTGTGTGGTAACATAATTCTTTTCAATTTCTTCTAGATAGCTTTTACTTCCTGTTTCCATTTGCCCATTCATGCTGTTCTCAGATTAATCTATTAATACTTCCTCAAATGGGAATAGTATTTACTTTTCCTCCAGTCTGTCTGCTTTTACTCTCATTTCTTTTAATTTAATTTGATTTTTTTTCTCCCATATCCACATTCATTGAAGAGTCACTCCTGACTGTACCAAATAACGATTGGTCAGGACTCTTCATCATTTTTACCTCCTCTAATCCTAACAATCTGTCCTTAAAATAGTGGAAAAAAATCATGCTTTCCTTGTTTAAACACAAACCATGTTTGAAACAGTTTTATCTTTAAACAGATAGTCACCACTGTCATTCATGCTTGTTCCTGTAAATGGGCAAATAACTTAGTTTTGTTTTCATTAATTTATACATATCACCTAATTTTTCCACAAATCTATCTGTAGTTCTTCCATTTTCACCATTCATTGGTCTGTAACATTTTCACCATTCATTGGATTGTAACAGCAACTTGCAAATGCTTACTTTTATATATAACCAAAAATCTAGGTGCTACCAAATGATATGTGATAAGCATTTTAATCTTTTCCTATTAACTGTTCACTTCGAGCCCAACTCACCTCACAGGGTTATTGTGGTGGGAAAAACAGGGGAGGAAGGAGTATTATCTATATTCACTGCTTTGGGTTACTTATAAAAATAATGAAGACAGAGCAAAAATAGATAAAATATGTTCAACCCCACATGATCAATTCACCTTCCTAGAGATGTATTGCATTCTTTTCTCTTATTTTAATGGACATACAACGTATCTGCTTGTGTTTCATTTTATTGGTTAATGTATATGCTTTATTGTTTACTCCTTCCACTTCATGTTTGTCATAGATAGGCCCAGAGTTATTGATCTTTGTTGCCTGTCATGAATTTGATCAATAGAAGTTTTCATCTACTCTTTATTAAGATTGAGAAGTTGTAAGTCACAGTCATGCCACATTCAGCATTCCCTGCTATCAATGGAACAAAGATAAGCTTTGATTTAATCTTTCAGAGCACAGTGCAACTAGTTTCTTTTCAAATAAGAATATTCTGTTACAATATCCAAATACAATAACAAAGGCACTCTGTTGAAATTACAAGATCTGCTAGCTATAATTCAGGTAGAAGGCAGCATTTTTTGTGTAGTAAGATTAATAAGATGAGATGTAGAACTATAATTGCTGTAAATACGTTTATTATGAATTAGAATGAACTGTTCTTTCTCCTTGTTACTGTTTATCTCTAGTTAGTTAGTTAGTTTGTTTGTTTATTTATTTATTTAATCAAACTTGTATGCCGCCCTCTCTCCAAAGGACTCAGAGGGGCTCACAACAATAAAACACATAAAATTACAATAATATAAGCATTATATGCTTATGTTTCTGTACATAGGTATGTCAATAACATCGTTGGCGCTGGCAGAATTCCTTAGTGTGTTTTCAATTCTAAACTACTGTAGTTATTTAATTGTTAACATGTACAATAAATAACTTTTATCATTGTTCTAGCATATTCATTCTGACAGAGAAGTAGTCTAACATGGCTTACACTTCCAATGTTATAGAAAAGAACAGTGTAATAGTAGCAGGAGAATCTTCCCGTTTTTCCCTCTGGAGTACAGCACTAGCCCTGGGTGGCAGGAAGGATGGCATTTAATTCTGAATGAGAGCTCGTTTCGTCTCTTGATTAAGGCACCAGGCTAGAAACTGGGAGTCTGTGAGTTCTAGTCCTACCTCAGGCATGAAACCTAGGTGACTTTGTGCCAGTCACACAAATACTCTCAGCCCAACCCACCTTTTACAGAATTGTTGATTGTGGGGAAAACAGGAGGAAAGAGAGTATTAGTTACTTTTAAAGTAATAAAAGCAGTATAAAAATCTAATAAATAAATGAAAAGTGTGGTGACAACCTTAAGACTGATTCACTTATTCCCCAGTGTGGGAAGTTGCAACATAGTAGGCTTATGGGGGAGGCTTTAATGATCCCTTCTTGAGAATGCCAGAAAGCCAACCAGTAACATCCCTGTGTGTATGTGTGCAGGCCTGTGCTTTATTACAGTATAATATCACTGCCACATGATCATACAAGTCTCTCCCCAAAAAATTTTTTCGATTAAAGAATTTTTCCTATCTGTATTGGGCCAAAATTGTAATCTGAAGTAAAATAACAAAAAGCAAATGCACCCCCAATCTATTCTTCCTTTCTCGATTTGAAATGCCAACTGTTACCTTAAATAATCCTAATATTCCCCGGAGCAAAATACATACATACGCCTTTAATGAAATTAAAAGTTATTCTTTTTAATGCACTGCATAAGGCCAGCCAGAGGGAATTTACGAGTTAATATTGTAATGGAGTCATAAAATAAACATGAAGAATAAATTGGAGAAGAGACCCGATATGATTTCGCGCACTTCAGCTCCTAAAATCTTAATAGGCTGGGAAGGAGGAAGTTAGATTGTTTCAAAATCCAGTGGTAGAGAGTTTGTATTTCTTCATGTTTTGTTCTTAGTAGATCGAGTTAGAATGGTCAGCAATATCTAGATGAGCGCAAGTTTTATATATAACATGTTATAATATATATAATACTATATCATCCCTTTTTATAATAATAGGGTTCACACAACAAACTAAGCCAGAATCTATATATGCAAACCAACCTCTACATTGCTATTGAGTTCCCCTGGAATGCTAATAGGCATATACTGTTCAGATTCTTAGTCCCAAATGCAGTCTTATCTGTAAGCATAAATAAGAAACATTAAGTCATACAGTACTTCACCTTTCCTCCCTTGGAAGGGAGAATGCTACCTTGTACCATTGAGAGATTACCACTGAGAGAGATAAGTAGTGTGTAATTGAAATCATGTGTTGCTTATCAGTAGTGAAGGACCCAGTTTATTCCTCTCTCCGATGTGGGAGTTTCATAATGTGCCATAGGAGCACAAAAATCCTACAGTTTATATTGAAGCTGTTCTTAAGTCAACTTCCCAATATAATAATATTAAGACTAATAAAACAGGTTTGAAATGTGTATTATCATTATCCTGCCTTCCTCTGCAAAAGTACAGCTAACAAGAATTTGGTTTATCCTGTTTTTCTTCAATACAGAAAAACAACGTGGATATGATCAGGTTATCGTCAGAGTTGAGCTCAACTGGAGGGAAACTTTATTTACGACAATCCCTGTGGAATAGTTTGACAACAACTGCCCAAGGCAATTTTGTTAGCTTTATAGTCTAAGATTTGAAATATTGGAAATTCAGACACTTATAGAATTGCTTGTATGTTTGCCTTGGGAACACCCCCCCCCAAATTTACTTTCCTACAGAGTACTTGAGATATACATAGTAGATACCCAATGATTCAGATAAAATTCCACAGTAGTCCAGATTCCTAGAATTTTTGGTTTATCACCTTTTATATTAGCATGCTACAGCTTGGCTCTTTTCTGGATGGGAGTACTTAAACTATTAGTGGCTTGTGACTGTATGTAAGTAGAAGATTTTGATTTGTTGCTTTGCAAACAATCATAGACTGGGTTCACAGAATAATTTTAATTGTAATTACCTTGTTTATTGATAAACTGATTTCAGTTTTATTGTAGTGTAGCATAAAGCCATCTATTTGTGACTCCACCGTTTATAGTTCAAACTATGGGAACTCAGCCATTTGTTTAAGAAAATATGGCTATATGGCTAATGATTCTGGCCAGTTTGAACTGTAGCACCCAAACAGAGTTTGGGGGAGCTTGTTTTTCCTCCAGTCTGTTTTATCTTCATCAAAAAACCAGAGGGGCTTCTGGAGACAAGAGCATTCTCATATCAGAATCTACAATCAATTTCCATAGCTATTAGCAGTTAAAGAGCAGACATACTAAAATATATCAGATTGAGTCAGAGACAGATTACGTATTACTGGTATTCCTATTTTCAGTAGTTACACCTTAGATGTTTGTTTCTGAAAAAAATTATGAATGGGAAGGCTTAGTATTTCATCTTTTGCACAGACTGGAGACTTATTTTTTCTTGAAGCTGAACAATAAAGTGAAATGTGTCACCAAAGCACTAGATCTCTTTGTCATACACAGAAGATTAGTACTGATGGGGGGGGGGGGGGCTAAGTCATAAGCAAGATAAGTTTATCTTAAAATAAACAAGCAAAATAATACATATATTCAAGCCACCTGATAACTGTAAAAGTGAGAGCAAAGAAGCAAAACTGGTTTTCTGTCTTGCTGCATTCCTTTAATAAGTTAATAGACAAATGCGTGTTCAGTAAACAAATGGCTAGTTTGGACTCTTAGTCAAAGTCACTAATGGATAATAAAGTGAAAATACCCACATCCATATTTATTAGCAAGCATGTCATACAGCAACTGTCATTTCTTAAAAATAATATAAAGTGTTCATCGAGCAATAATGCATTATGACTATTATAAAATGCACTCTTGAGAAGCAATTTGTAGAATCTAGGAACATAATTAAAATATTTCTTTTAAAGTCCATAAAACTGTATTTCTTGGATAACAAAAGAGAGATTCACTGACTTGTTTGCACTTCATGGCAAACCAACATACAATTTTTTGATGCAATAATGTGAATGGCTCAGGCCATGCCCACTAGTTTATCATATGACTGGCTGTGGATAACAGATCTTGGATTGCTTGGTTCATAATGTGTGCATGTTTTCATCTGAAGACCATGATTTGGCATTCAATGGCATCATTTAGTACAGTTCATTTAATAGATAGAAGTGGGCTGCAGGGGCAAGTAATTTTTTTTTAAATGTAATTAAATTAATGAATTAAATATGTAAATGCCTTATGTACTTGAGGATTTCAAATTCATAGGGGACATATAGTTTGGGGGGCAGTAACTTGTGCAACTTCTCTAAAGTATCTACCATGAGAGGAATAAACCAGTGTCTCTGTCAGCTAAAGAAACTTAGAGAACAATATCAACAGTTAGGTATTCCGCTCTCTGTGAAAACTGACCCAGTTAGTCAGGAGTATTTATATAATTGGAAGCTAAGTCCTATATGTGAGTCATTTGGAAGGGAGTCATACCAAACAAGATAAGACATATATTCAAGCATCTAAAAGCTTACAGAATTTAGATGTGGTTGTATCTTGGTTTCTCCAGCTATTATTTGTTGATTCTTCAGTCTATTGGGAAGGGCAGTGTAATAACACACAGCCTATTGTGCTATTTAAAGAATGTTTGCTTTAAATGATAAGGTGTGATCATTTGTCTAGAAAAGTAGCTGTTCTTTCTATGAGGACAACATACTGATGATTCAATTTCAGTCTTTTTTTTAAAATCTGTTTTTAAATGTGACTTGTTCACTCTGGACCGGCATCCTGATCTCAACATTGATGAGTGTCTGAGCAGATTTTTTTTCCTCCATTTTTTCAAACTGGAAGCAGAACTAGAAGACTTAGTGTTGTCTGAAGAAAGAGAAAGTTTGAGGGAAAACAGATTGTTGAATCAGGAGCATTCTTATTTGATCATTGTTTGCAAAAGAGATCTATCACATATGTTCAGTTGTCTTGGTTGGTAGAACTCTCCGTGTTCCATAAGGGAGCAATTAGTAACTGTTGGATAGCTGGAAAAATCAAAGATCTTGCATCACCTCCACCTTTTGGGAACAGTGTCTGCCTCTACTTTAGTTTAAAATTCGCACATGATAGTGGCTACATTTCTGACTTACTTTCTTCTGTGATGTAGCTATTGTGTTATGGTTTTCCTGTTTTCTCCTCCAGAATGTCATGTGACGTTCAAACCTTCATATAGTGGTTTTTCTAAAGACATATTTTCTGTGGTATCATTACGTCAGTCTTAGTTTTCTTTCACGGGTATTTGAACGTAAAACTGCCCTGGAGTTTAGTTTTGAAATTTTTAGTGACTTCCTAAGATGTTAATGTCTGGCAATCTACAGATGGCAGTGTTTTTCTCAGTTGGAGATTCTAGCATTGTTGAATCATTTATGTGGAACAGATGGCCAGCTTCTGAGTATGGATGGAGCTAGGCCTGGCTTGGCTCCATCAATCGCAGTGGCCTCTGATCCCTGGAGCTTCAGAGTAACATGTAATTGGAACATTACAGCTACCAGAATCTTTTGAGAATCAAGCCGTTTATATCAGCTACTTGAAATACACATTTCAAATTGCCATGTGTTTGAACAAATGTGTGATGTGGGCCTAAAGGGAAATTATTTTTGTATCCAACTGGACAACCTTACGACCCATTGGGACCTTCTTTGAGAGAACAAAGTAATACCGTTTGATGTGACCAGAATGAACATTACGTTTTAAGCCGAACATATATATTTTTTTATCCTGGTACTGGATAGTCCTGTGGTCATCTAAGAAGAGCATGTATCAAATAGAAAAATAATTGCAGTTGCAAAGGAACTTCAATAATAAGTCAGTATTTACTTAAGTAACAAACAGAATGCTTAAGAGTGAGCAAAAAAGCAGCTGAGAGCAAGAAGTGACTTCCAACTTCCTGCCGGCTTCCCCATTGACTGCTTATGGAAAACTGCTTGGCAGGGAAGGTCAGAATCACAATCACATGACCATGAGGACGCTCAATGGCCACAATCTTGTGAATGAAACTGCTGTGGACATTGTGGCAATGTCAATTCCACAGGACTAATGGGTCCCAGATTTTTTTATGTGTTCTTTAACTTAGTGGATTTCAGGGACCTTGATTCAGAAATTGTTGTGATACAATTCACTGTTTGGGTACCAATAGACAAACAGATTAGGTTTTAGTATCACCATATTGTTATTGATATAATAAGATTTCCTTTTATCTGGTGCTCAGCATTATCTTTCTCCCATGAGATAGGATAATAAAGAATGATACAAGTCACCCAGTGAGCTGCTGTGGCTGAGAGTAGTCCCGAGTCTGGGAGTCCCTTGTCTTTTCAAATACCTTCACCATTACACCACACTGACACAAAAGTGGAGCCTTTGCTTGGATTGTGTTCCAGACCTTCAGTCTCAAATCTATTTTCAAGTTATTTGCTGCCTTCTTGTGCCTACCAGCTGCTGTAGTGGACAGTATTTTTAAAAACTTTGCCTATTGCCATCTTTCTGGATAGCCCAGAACTATATCCTTTAGTGTAGTGATGGCAAACCTTTTCGGCACTGAGTGCCAAAAAGTTCATGCAGAAATGTCACGCGCGCAAGCATATGCTTGTGCTCGCCGGGACCCTGCTTCGGAAAAGCCGAACTTTTGGGTTCCAGCATGCATGCACGCCTGACGATCAGCTGGCCAGCGTACATACGTAGGCCGGTTTTAGGCACTGCCATACGTGTGAAGGGATCGCGCTCTGGAAAAGCCGAACTTCTGGGTTCTAGTGTGCATGCGTGCCCATTGATCAGCTGGCCAGCACACATGTGCAGGTCGGTTTTCAGCACTGCCGTGCACGCAAAGGGATCATGCTCCGGAAAAGCCGAACTTCCTGGTTCTGGTTCGAATGTGCACCCGACAATCAACTGGCCGGCGTGCATGCACACATCGGTTTTTGGCACTGCCACACGCGTGAAGGACAGCTGATCATTGCGCGTGCATGCGTGCCAGAAACCCAGAAGATGAACAAGCAAGGGCGTGCATGCCGGGCAACATGGCTTTGTGTGCCACTTTGGGCACACATGCCATAGGTTCGCCATCACGGCTTTAGTACAATAGGGATAGCAATATTAGATATTCTCCATATTTTGGTTCACACAACAAGGCAAAGATGTATATTTTAAAAAATGAAAATATCTTGAAAACAATGACCCTTACATAAAAGTCCAGCTATCCCTTCAGCTCTGCAGTCCCAGGATAGCTAACACTAAGTGCCAGTTCTACAATGTAAAAAAAAAAAGAAGTTCATATTGGACCTGTGAAACAATATCATTAATTAGGAATTTGCAGCCTAGATTAAAATCAATTATTTACAGGATTTATTAGATGAGTTTCAGTATAAAAATGCACACCTAGTAATTTATCCAGAAGCATTCTCAGTGGATTTGGCTCCATCTGGGCTTTGGGAATGTGTCCAGGAGAATGTCCTCTGTTATATTACTTATACTGTGTAATGTGAAGCTGAAACTAAAGCTACAATTCCACCTGGTGATAACTTTTGGACTGTAGGTAAATTTACCAAGATCATCAATTTTCTAAACATCCCAAAATTTAGCACCTAAATACTGCAACTGAAGATATACACTTTCAGCAATAATTTATTCTAGATTTTGGGTGACTTCCACTTGTTGATCCTGTACTCCTTCAAAATATCATTTAGAGCTATCCTGATACCTGGGTGTGGTACAGTTTATTATCTTACCAAATGCATGCTTTGCATTTTATTTCAGTCAAGTTTAAAGGCAAAGTGTTTGTTTAGAGCTTTGCAGAGCACTATCATCTTGTGGGTCAGAAACTTTGCATCTTAAATGTTCTCATAGGTAAACTCTGATGTGATCCAGCTCAGTTTCAGAATAAGCTCTTTGGAAGTTCAGAAAAAACATTTGTATCAGAATAAATACAAAATTAAGCACTAACATATTCTATTTTCCATTAATATTCCTATCACCTCACAATGCACTTTAAAGCTTCTAACAATAACATCACAATTGAAATAACATTAGAATTTCAAACAGTAGATTAAGGTTAAACATTAAAATAGTGTTTTTTAATGTTTTAATAATATTCTTAATATTGCCAATGGAATCCTAGGCTTCATTCACAGAGAAATAAAATCAAGATCATGTGAAGTGTTAATACCATTTTGTAATGGCTTGGTAATATTGCATCCAGTTTTGGTTGCTACAATATGAAAAAGATGTTGAGAGTCTAGAAAGAGTGGCGAGAAGAGCAAAAAAGATGATTAGAGGATTGGAAGCTAAAACATATAAAGAACAGTTGCTGGAATTGGGTATGTCTAGTTTTATGAAAAGAAGAACATGATAGCAGTATTCCAATAACTAAGAGGCTGCCACAAAGAAGAGGGTGTCAGCCTGTTCTCCAAAGCACCTGAAGGCAGAACAAGAAACGATGGAAATAATCAAGGAGAAAAGCGACCTAGAACTAAGGAGAAATTTCCTCACAATTTAGAACAATTAATCATTGTTCATTGTTATGAAGGTTCTTGGACAATAAAACGTGGTAGACAAACAATCTTACCTGTGCTTCTAACCCAGCATAAATAACAGGTTCACACATGTAAATAAAAAAATAAAAATAATTTCTTACCAGTTTCCCAGTAAGAAAAATATAATTCATGTAGATGACTATATTCCCCCTCCCACTTTCAGCAGGGCTCTGTGATCTACCTTAATCCTTTCAAAGCAAGGGTCTCCAAATTTGGCAACTTTAAAACTTGTGGACTTCCAACTCCCAGAATTGCTCAGCCGGCCATAATGGCTGGGGAATTCTGGGAGTTAAAGTCCACAAGTCTTAAAGTTGCCAACCTTAGAGACTCCTGCTATAAAGTATACCCAATGGGCAACAATCTGGTTAAATCTGGGACTGTCCATTTCTTCTGCCCACAATTCAGTGTTATAAGCCAACCCATGTGCTCAATGAGATCATCGATGTAAGG
>JANHZT010006316.1:20247-34738 GCA_032468215.1 Stegonotus admiraltiensis
TATCGGGATGTCGGAAACCACAGCCACTCCGTCTTGGAAGGGTTGAGTTGGAGCCTGTTTCTCCCCATCCAGACCCACACAGCTTCCCTCAGTTCTCTGCCACCTCCATGTTTATGTCCATCACTTGTTATTAGAGAAATAGAAAATGGGATACTCAGACAAAATAAACAGAAATGTGAGTTTCTGCTTGATTGCAGAATTGCCCACTAAAGAGAGCTGATGTGTAGTAGATTGAGGCCAAATACGTCATTTAATAAACTTGAAAAAAAATACTTGTGGTATAAAAAGTGGACAGCGATAGCCATTAGCTCAGATAGCTTTAAATTCATGTAAGAAAAGGAAATCAAATGTCAGGCTCCAAGTAATGCACCCATCACAAATCAAACTCCAAAGCATTGCTTCTCCTCAAAGAACAAATTTATTTAGTTACATCACCTTGGCACTACTGGTGAAAAGCCAGTACTAAAGTTCCCAGGCTTTTCACCCCAATATAAGCTTCAGTTTCTCATGTTTCCAAAACAAATATCACATTGTCCAACTAAGGTGGGAGCTGGTTGCTTGGCGACACCTCTCCTCCTCCTTCTCTGATCAGCCAGACATTGGAATGTGGTTGACTCATCAATGCTGTTTTGACTGAAGGCTCCATGCCCCCTTTAGCTCCTAACTGTGTCAAGCTGAATGCATGTCAGAATGCCCAAGGATACAAACAATCCCAAACCCCAACCAATTTCAAGCTTGACACCAATTGCTGCTATGTTGTTACTAATACAGTAGTAATTTGATTTATATCCAGCTTTTCTTTCTCCAGGGTCTCTCACCATGGCCAGAACTGATAACAATTATATACAATACTTACATACAAAAGAATATTTCTTTAACAGTACTCTGCTGCATTTTAAATGGTGTGTCTCTATTCAGTTGTGAAACTTACTACAGAATAAGCTGTGCATATTCTAAGTTTAGGATAAAATGGGATGTTATATTCCATATTATTTTGAGTATTCTAATGTCCCTCAAGTGTCTTATTATTCAGTAGGAAAAAGAATCTTTCTACTTTTAATATGTGTAATTTTGTTATGCCCTCAATTTATAGAATTTATCTTTTTCCTAAAGAAAAAAACATGCCAATATGATACCTTTTTCTCTTAGGGAAGTTCTTCCAGATTATTTTTATTCAAAGAAATAATGTTTTTATTCAAAGAAATAAATTTTCCAAAATATTGAGTGATTCTATTGTCCTCCAATAGCTAATAACTCATCCCCCCCTGGAAAAATATAATGGCTTCCTATAAATACCTGCTTATGGCTTTGGCTTCTAGTAAACTCTGATATCTTTCTACCTCCTAGTTACCTTGGTGCTTTTTAAAAAAAAAATAAAAATCTGCAAATGAGATTTTTCACCCCGAAGAAATGACGTTGCATGCAGCCAAATAATCCAATCCCATTTTAGTTATATGCCGTTCATCATTCTGTCTTCCTATGCACTGAAAGGAGAAGAAACTCTACTTTTTTCCTAATTATATTTGTCTTTGTGGTGGTGATTAGTTTTGGCCAGTGGTCGGCAACCCATGGCTCTGGAGCAGCCTATGGCACTTTCATCCCTCTGCTGCAGCTCCCTGTCACCGGTTGGCTCCACAATTGATAGGGTTTTCAGTTAGGACAGGTAGAGGAAAAAGGACGCTGCATTAGGAGGAGACTCTATGGTGGGGGAACCGGACTTCTGGTTGGCTCCAGAATTTAATGTGGGGCTTCCAGTTAGGACCTTTGTGGCTCTTTGAGTGTTTAAGGTTGCCGACCCCTGGTTTTGGCCATGTTTTCCTGCCCTGGGAAGGACAGCAGAGGCAGGGGAAAGAAAGCCAGTAATATTGGGAGCTGGGCACAGAAATGAAGAAGCAGTGAGAAAGAAGATAGGTTCCCCAGCGTCCTTGGTGCTCTCTGAGTTTGTTGATTGTTTTCTTGCAGATATTTCATTACCCAACTAGGAAATGAAACATCCGCAAGAATACAACTAAGCTCAGAGTGTACCAAATACTCCACAGTTCAACCCCGAGCTACAGATATTCTTTCTATTGGAAGATAGGTTCCCTTTTGACTTCTTGAATCTGCAGATGTACTGACATGACACAAGTCAACTCTCCAGGTTGCAAATCTTCAAGCTCGGTTTCTTGGAAGAAAGAATGCCAACTTTCAAGAGGTATGAGTGGAATTACTAAATACAATTAAGAACTAGAGAGCCAAGATAATTAAAAGATAACCAGACAATTAAAAGATAACATAGGGAAAGCTTGGGTGTGCTTACATTTGACTGTCGTGATTAAATTTAGCGTGCATTTCAATAAGAAAATCTACTCCAGCATGCTTTCTTTTTTGCTACTTTATGAAGGAACGTAGTGTCTGTAATTTTGAAGAGCAGGGCAAAGAGGCTTACTTCTTCCTTTCCTGGACATAATATCTTAAGGGTTTTTTTATAAATCAGAAGGGGGATGCAGAATTATTTTGTGGGTTCTCAAAACCAGAAGTATATCCCTCTGAATCCCACCCAAAATTGCTACTCTGTTGTTATTTTTAATGTGACAGACAAAAAAAAAAGGTTAATCATATGAACTCTATTTTACTTCCAGCATTGTTTAAATTAAATTAAGTCAAATATTTAAAACAGTTATTTGCCCAAACTCTATTTTCTTTTTCCAGTGTCATTCTGGCAATTGCAAGTTTCAGGCTAAAATTCACTCATCCCTCTTCAAAATTCTTGCCATTCCACATTCTTTCTTTTAGACTTGATCTGTCAGATTCTTTTCTTCTGAGTTCAAAGAAAAGGAAATTTGATGTACTACTGGGTACAATGACTGTAGATTTTATATTTGTGGATTCAAATGTGAACTGACCTGAGCCATAGCTCCTGGACTAATGTGTGGGTAGAACTTAATTATCCAGCTTCTTTCATTTTGTTCAAATGGACTAATGCAGACCATCGATTAAACTAAATATGCAGTTAGAGAGAAAATGAATGTAGAATATATTAACTATTTGATGGAAATGTCAAATGTAAAAGTGTACTTAAACTCGTATTTAAGAAAAAAAATATTTTAATGTTTGTTCCATCAAATAACGTGGAAAATGGATGGCAAGGAGTTATGAGGAAATATATTTCAACAATGCCCTTCTTGGATTATGTGATGCCAACAATGAATACTTGTGAAAAAAAAATAAAATCTGGCCTTAGGAAAGGAATAGTTAAGGGGAGAAAGAGCAAATTAGTCCTGAGGAAGTAGAATGCGTGAGAAAGAAATTCCAAATAACCCTTGATTTTGATTGGTATAAAATATGAGAGAGGGCAGGGGGACTCACAAGCTTTCAAGATTCTATTATTCTACCCTACAACAAAGAACATTCCTGAAACCCCGGCTACTTTGAAGGACTGATAGTACTCTGTTACTTCTAAAATAGCAACTAAAGACTTTTGTCTGACCTTGGAAAAAATAGGTTAGACATGGTTATGATTTGGTGAAAACATTCACCAAAGAATTACAGAAGTGTTCTAACCAGAAGAGCATTAGCTACAAGCTCTAGCTTAAATTGGGAGAAGATAATGGCAAACGGATTTCATGCTTCCAATATTTGACATCCAGTGGAGGGGTTTAAGTCATCCTAGCCCAAGCCTGGGGAAAGAGCCAGGTCTTTGTAGTCCTCCCAAACACCACCAGGGAAGGAACCACATGGATTTCAGATTTCTAATTCCAGAGGGCTGGTGTCATGACAAAAAAGATTTGCTTCTTGGCTCCTGATATTGTTTAATCAAAGGAACCAGGAGTGTGCCAACCCTTTCAGCTTAAATCAGCTAGTAGACAACACAGGAGATAGATATAGCTGTGACTTGTTCTTCAAGTCCATGAAAACTCCCAGATTGTGCACCACATTTGAATGGGGAAGTACAAGGTCAAAGATGGAATGTTTCCAGAGCCAGGTAGGCATAATACAACAGCGATTTGGTTCTGGTAGGATTGAAGTGAAGACAATTCCTCCTCATCTAGACCCACATAGACTCCAGGCACTAGGGGAAAATTGCCCTCACTTTTCTAGTCTGTGGTCAAAAGATATAATGGAGTATCTTTAGCATGCTGATCATGCCAAATCCCAAGATAAGAGATGATTTACACAGGAATGTCTTCCAGAAGTTGAATTTAAAGAAAGAGAAAGTTGGGTCCTGTGTAATCCTAGAGAGGAAGGGCCTAGGGCAGGGGTATCAAACTCGATTTCATTGAGGGCCACATCAGGGCCACATCAGGGTTGCGTTTGACCTTTATGGGGCATGGGTGTGGCTAGCTCGACATCACTCGTGTCAGGGATACCTGTGGTGGCCTGAGCACTCTGCAAGTGAAAACAGGTTCCCAAGCTTCATTTTTAGCTCTGACGGCATTCTGCAACCCTCTCCCAGCAAAAGCAGAGCTCAGAAGGTCCACCTGCGGCCCTTGTGAGCTCTGTTTTTGGCTGTGATGGCCTCGTGCAACCCTCTGTGAGTGAAAATGAAGCTCCATTTTTGCTGGCAGAGGCACTATGGGCCAGTCCAGGGCCATCCTGCGGGCAGTCCCATGGGACATATCTAAGCACCTCCTGGGCCAGATTCAGCCCTCAGGCCTTGAGTTTGACACCCCTGGCCTAGGAAGTAACCTTTGCCCCCAAACTAGAACCAGTTCTGAAGAAAGGGAATATCATAAAATGGTGGCCCCTATTCCAAAATCCTGGATCCAATCCAGAAGAATACTATGGTTGATGGTACACTGAGACATAAAGGAAGATGCAGATGGAAGATCTACCTCCATACCAGCTCCATCACAGGTCATCTAGAAGCATGACCAAGACTGTTCCTGTACTAAATCCTGCCCTAAAACCCAAGTGAAGTTCTCTGCTATTGTTGTTCATAAACTGAGTGAAGGGACAGAAGATCACAGGTTTCACAATCTGGCAACAACCTAGTTTATATTGTAATGAAAACATACAACTCCTTACATTTTAATGGGAGAGAAGCTGCAGAAAGAGGGAAATAAAATTTTTATTACAATTGATTGGAGTGAAGTGAGTAACCAAAGAGTATCAATTGTCCTTGTAAAAGTGATATAAATAGCTTCACAGAATTTTGATTTCCCTGGTGTAAATGATAATGTAAGAATGGATATAACTATTTTAATTATAGAGACAGAGTTGAATTGGGGAAAGTGGTTTGGATAGCGGCTGCATTGTAAAAATGTCCTTTAAGTTGAATTTAAGTTAAATTTGAGTGTGTAATTTATTTTCCTGGCTACAATTTAGAGGGAATGTGTTATTGCTTTCCAGATTTAGTTGTGATTTTTCTGTCTAGCCTTTGGCCTTTGTATTTCTTCTAGGCTGCTCATCCAAGCACCAACCAGGACTGACCCTGCTTAACTTTCAAGCTGAGATAAGTAAGGAAGTCTCCATCTACCTATCTATCTGTGTATCATCTTCTGCTTGCACCATCTGAGTTTCCTATTGCCTTCTGACCTGTCTCAAAATGCTGCCAATTTACAAGAAGTCATTATACTCAGTACTTTTAAGACTAGACTTAATAGGGAAGAGTTGATGGGAGATTTAAAAAATTGAAAGGGGGTTTAAAATATTTATTCTGGACACATCCACTTTCTGCTTTGCTGTATCCATTTTCCTTCTTGACTCATTTCACAAGTGACATGAAAGCCATAGTCTATGCTCAATCTGAGGAAATATGCATTGCTGTGTTAATCAGAAAGGCTGTTTGAGGCTTGTTATAACAATCAAAAGCAATATAAGTCCTGCCCCTGAGGCTTATACAATACAAGAGAGACGGCATAGAAGAGCTGGGAAAAGAAAAAGATAGACTGAAACACTTTGATGTAATGTTTCCATGGTCATCCAACAACTAGATGTGGTATCTGTGTGCTACTCAGAACTGCAGAGCAGACCTCTGAAAAATAAGCTAGCACAGTTTCTCCAACCTGATGCCCTTGAGATATATTAAGCCAGTGTAGAATACTGGTAAAGGTGCTGTCTGGTAGGCCTAGATTCAAATTCATCGTTAGCCATGGAATCTCACTGAATGATTTTGGATTGGTCTCGATCTTTGGAATTCAGTCTTTCAGGCCCAGGCTTTCTGCACAGGTAGGCCTATTGACCATGAGGAGCAGTCCAAGTAGAGAGAGTTTAGAGGGGGAGTTTGCCTTTTGAACCTGCTCCCTTGTCTGGAAGACTTACTTAGCTTATCTCACATTAGTGGTTAGATTGATATTCCTAGGTTGCCATTACTGTTTCAGCGTGCCTTTCTTCTTCTGACTCTGACCCAGGTGGGTCAGGTTCTCACAGGATTTGCTCTCCATGGCTGAGAAAAGTGAGCTCAAGTCTTCCTGTTATCATGTTATTTGATATTGTGTAATGAAATGACTCATCTGGTACCCAGACTTCTCGTCTTTAGGCCTTCAGGGAACAACTTATTTGACCCAGAGTCTTTTTAATCAAATCATAGCACAGCACAGCACAGCACAGCACAGCACAGCACAGCACAGCACAACACAACACAACACAACATAACATAAAGCATTACATAAAACATAACATAATGTAACATAGCATAGCATAGCATAGCATAGCATAGCATAGCATAGCATAGCATAACATAAAGCATTACATAAAACATAACATAAAATAACATAAATATATAATATATTTATTATATTTATTATTCAGTCCAGCAAATTTACTTCTATTAAGAATTTTTACTTTTTCCTTTTGCAAACAAAAAACACCAGAGCCTTATTTTAAAAACAGGAAAAGTTCCTACCCAGAGGCTTAGGATATAAATAGGGGGGCAGAGGGAGAAATGAAGAAATAAGCTGACTCAAGTTCCAGGTTTGAAAATGAAACAGTAACCTGTCTAATGACCACCCAGAACAAAAATTGTATTGTGCAGCCTTTGTTATATAATGTAATACACTTAAGAACGATGGGGGTTTATATTGCTTAGGTAGGATTGCTGTACTTGTTTTTAAAAATATAACCTTTGAGAAATAAAACATGGTTCTCAATAACAATGAGATAATCTCATAAAAATGCAGCATTCTCATCTGCTGAATTTCTTTCTACCAAAGGGGGTCTTGGCTCAGGGATATTTTTTTTTCACTCCACAGCAACTCAGTTGAAAAATTCTCCTCCACTTCTAGAGAAATGGAAATAGTAAAAAGGACAAAACTCATGTCTCCTTAATGTCTACTTCACCTGGTGATTCAGCTGCAAAACAGGTGTGTTGATTTTATCCTCTTAAAATCATATGAAAAATGATAGTTGTGGAAGCAGCAGTTGCCAAAGAACAAAATGAGCCTTCGTGGCCAACTGTTTGTGGTCTAGACATCAATCTGTCACTTCGCAGAGAGCCAGCAAGAAACTGAAAGGAAAAGATTATGCGGAGAACAGATAATGGCAAAGTTACCAGTCCCTAAGCCACAGAGGCAACGCAGTTTCAATTGCTGAACTTGCTTTCCATAAACTCTGCCCTATATTTTAGGGACCTTAATCTCATGAAAAGGATCCTTTCACAGGAGAGAATAATGTGGGACTCACAGTGGGGATGTCCCAATTAGTCTTACTTCTCAGCAGCCATTAGTTCATACAGAGTGTAAAAGGGAACCTTTGTACTCCAATGTATGTTTCCAGGGTATGGGAACTGCACATGGCCCATGAGAGCCTTGACCACTGTCCTCCAGCCACAACCACTACTTCCATTGTCCCCAAATGATTGTTTTGGATGTGAAAAAATGTGTGTGCAGAGGAGGAATGTGAAATACATTGGAAGCAATACATTTAGTTCAGGGTCAGTTTGGCTGTCATGGGAGGCGTGGCCCATCCTGTCCTCCAGCTCTGTCACACATGTGGGATGAGCCTCCTGCGACAGCCAACCTGACCCTGAGTGAACCGGTTGTTAAATTCCACCTGCACCCCCCCACACACACTATCAAAGTGGATCCTGGTCACTGTGCTGCACTGCAATGGAGAAACAGGCAACGGAGCAGCTGGCATGAGGGAAGGAGGAAGAGCAGGGGGAAGAAAGAGGGAAAGCGACCTTTTCTTTCCCTCACGCCGGCTGCTCCATTGCCAGTTTCTCCATTGCAGAGCAGTGCCCAGGATCCATTTTGATAGCTGGGGGGGGGGATTTAACAATCGGTTCACTCAAACTGATGCGAACCGGCTGAATCCCACCACTGAATTAGTTGCATTTCATTAAAGAAGAATATTGCTAATTTCAATTAAATGGAGTTGCCTTTAGTTTTTGTCTTGGTTCTGCCTACCTCGTTGCTCTGGCCCTGCCTGCATTTTAGACCACTGTCACCCAGAGGCCAGGGGTTGACCTCAGCCTAAAAACAGCTATGCTGATCCAAGACCTCTCCTAGGCTTGGAGAAACCAAATATGTCTGCTATTGTATGTGAAACCTTTCCTTTCATTTTACCATTAAGCAGGTGGCTGTATGGTTGATGGGTTTATCGGGGACATTGTAGCAGACAGAATCCCCTTTTACAGGTTCTCTGGATGCATGATGATGACACAAGAGATGATATTGGAATAAAATCTAGGCAAGGGGAAGTGGAATTAGACTGAGATCCCAACTTGCAATTGCATTTACAGCCGTAGCTTACTACTTAGTTTTCTCATGGCTGTAGCTGATTGTTTGGAGAGTGCTGGTGCCTGCACGAGGCAATCTCTGCTATGATTGGCTGCTGAGTGTAAAGGGGAAGTTTTCCCTTTTCCCGCCATTTTCTTCTGTATGCTGTTTAGATTTACCTGTTCCTGACTATCTTGTCTGCTGTAAATATAAATGTTAAATATATTTATTTATATAAAACAGTGGTGAAATCCAAATTTTTTTACTACCGGTTTTGTGGCTTGGTGGGTGTGGTGTGGCTTTGTGAGCATGGCTTTGTGGGCATGGCAGGAGAAGGATACTGCAAAATCTCCATTCCCACCCCATTCTGGGGCCAGCCAGAGGTGGTATTTGCTGGTTCTCTGAACTGCTCAAAAATTCTACTACCAGTTCTCTGAACTGCTCAAAATTTCCACTACCGGTTCTCCAGAATCTGTCAGAACCTGCTGGATTTCACCCCTGATATAAAATTACAAGCTTGTGTCAGCATCTCTGACTTCATTTGGACACTTGCTGTACAATTACCTGACAACCTTTAAAGCCCTAAATGGCAAGGGACCAGTTATTTGAGGGACTGCCTGTCCCTGGTTATATCTACCTGTCCCACCAGGTGCTACAGGAGGGGCATGCTGTGGATCCCATCAGCCAGGAAGTGTTGTTGGGCAGGACATAGGGGGAAAACCTTTTCTGTCATGGCCTCTGCCTTGTGAAACATCAACTCTGCCAATTTGTTTTTATTCTTTTGACATAGTCTTTACTTAATGACCACTTGTTCAGTGGTCATTGTTCAGGTGATTGTTCAAATTTATAACAGCACTGAACAAGTGCTACTTATGACCAATCCTTGCAATTATGGCCGTTGTAGCATCCCTGTGGTCGTGTGATTGCGATAAAGGCATTTGGTGACCAGCTCATAATTATGACATTGCAACATCCTGTTGTCACATAATCACTATCTGCAACCTTCATTGTCAGCTTCCAACAAGCAAGGCCAACAGGGAACCTGGCAGGAGATCACAAACGAGAACATACAATGTCATGCTTAATAACATTGCTTAACGCATTATAAGCCACCCTGAGTCTCCGGAGAAGGGCGGCATATAAATCACAGCAAAAAAAAAAAATAGAACTGTGATCACTAAGCAGTAGAGTCATGTGACATTCTGCTTTACAATCACAATTATTGTCATCATTAACTAAGGACAGCCTATAATTTGGTTGCATTTTAATTTTTGTATGTATTTTGTATGTATTTTAATTTTTATATGTATTTTGTATGTATTTTAATTTTTATATGTATTTAGGAGAACCAGGTGATATAGTGGTTAAGTCACAAGGCTAGAAAGAGAGTGAGAGCGAGACTGTGAGTTCTAAACCCAGTTTAGGCACAACATGAGCTGAATGACCATGAGCCAGTCAGTCATTCTCAGCCATAAGAAATAGGCAATGGCAAGCCACTTCCAAATGTTTTGCTAAGAAAGTTTCAGGAATTTGTCCAAGCAGTTGCAGGAGGTAACATTGCCTGGCATGTAAAAAGTGTTTGTACTTTTTTATTATGTAGGACACCAGAGTCAGTACAGGAGATGAACAGCAATATAAAGATAAATAAACATTGATTCCCAGTGTCTAATACTACTGCTAATAAAATCTTATTTAAAATAGAAGTTTGAGCATGAAGCTCCACTAGTGCGAGTGGAGGGCGTGCATGCATGCCACACACACTAATGAAGTTGTGCACACTTTCATGCCCCTGCCACTCATATGTCCTCCCCGCTGGGCAGGGTTGCCAAGCTGGAAAGGTTAGGGACCGCTGATGTAGAGAATCTATTCAAAGTTCTATTTTAAGTAAAATTCTATGAGCAGTAGTATTTATTTATTATTTAAACTTCTATACCACCCTTCTCCAGAGGACTCAGGGCGGTGTACAGCCAACTAAAAAACATACAATACAAAAATTTAAAACAGTATAAAAACAATTAAATAATTTGGCTCAGAAATTAAAACCCCACATAAACAATTTACCAATTTAAAACAATAAAGCAATAAAGAAAGGGTTAAGCCAGCCCGGCTTGATGGAAAAAATGTGTTTTTAGGGCATGGCGAAACGCACGAAGGTCCGGGATCCTCCGTATCTCTGGGGGCAGGTCATTCCAGAGAGTAGGTGCCACCACAGAGAAGGCTCTCCCCCTGGGGGTCGCCAGCCAACATTGCCTGGCTGACGGCACCCAGAGGAGGCCCTCTCTGTGGGAGCATACTGGCCGGTGGGAGGCTATCGGTGGCAGAAGGTGGTCCCGAAGATACCCTGGCCCTAAGCCATGGAGCGCTTTAAAGGTGGTAACCAACACCTTGAAGCGCACCTGAAAGACCACTGGGAGCCAGTGCAGCTCATGCAGGAGGGGTGTCACATGAGAGCGCCCCATTGCTCCCATAATTCCCCACGCGGCCGCATTCTGGACCAGTTGGAGCCTCTGGGTGCACCTCAAGGGGAGCCCCATGTAGAGAGCATTACAGTAGTCCAGACGGGAAATGACGAGTGCCTGAGTGACCGTGCGTAAGGCATCCCGATCCAGAAAGGGACACAACTGGCATATCAACTGAACCTGATAAAAAGCCCCCCCCCTGTATTATACACTTGGAATCAATATTTATTTATCACACATGCACACTTGCCCATTTCTCCTGCCCACCCGGGAGTTGGGGACCCCTACTCTATGTGGCACTTTACATGCCAAGTTCCAGTGTCTTTTTAGAGTCTTAGAAACTGATGTAGGGAAATGACGATGTGCTGAAAAAAAATCTAGTATGTCATGATGCAAAATCCAAGTAGGTTCTCAGAAAAGAAGAATAATTAAGAGTCAGCAGGAATCCAGCTTTAGCTTGCCAAACACGCAGGCAAAATCCACTACTTCCAGAAATGTTCCATAAACCTTGAGGGGAAAAAATGCTGAAATGGGATTGCATAAAGTCAACATACAAACTTCCTTTGATCTTCTGAACATACTAATTTTTTTCCGTCACTTACCTGCTGCTACGTTAATTATTCATCTTCAGTTATAAGATCATGACCTCTATAGGTATATAATTCAAAGTCTTCTGTTCAAACTCATTAGCAAGTTGACTACATAAATTTTGGGGCATAATTAATGTTTCTTTAACTAATTTTTGTGCAGAATCAGGCTTAATGATAGTTACCACTCAAATCTTGTTATATTCTCACAGGTTCATTTCCTGCCTCCAATGATGTAATGAAAAATAATTTGATTGAAAAAGGAGAATCAAATGCTAATGCTTGGTATTTTCATTTTCTTTTTTTTAAGTTTTGCTTACTGGAGACGTAAGAAAATGAACTACAATTCTTATGATTTCTACAAATGCATTGACAGTTCTGACATCTGTCACATACATCCCAGATGCCTGCAAACATCTGTTCGTTGTGCCAATTGTGAGCTATCTATCCCTGTTACAACATTCTTGCTCTACTCTGAAAAAGAGAGAGCTGTTAAGAGTCTTTAAAATTATGCTAATAAAGAGAGAAATGCAGAGTTTCTAAAATTAGGACAAATATTGATACAGGTAGTCCTTGCCTAATGACAGCCCTGCTTACAAGTTTGATGTTACAAAAATGCTAAAAAAGTAACTTTACCATCGATCCTCACACGGCCTTTGCAACAGCACCATGGACATGGGATCAATATTTGGACACTTCACAATCAGTGGGTATTTATGACCATCGTAGTCTTCTGCAGTCATCTGATCACCATTTGCATGTTTCAAAGTTGGCTTCTGACAACCAGCAATAGAATTTGCAAATCACGGTCACATGAAGCTTCACTTAACAGTTCTGGTGGGTTCATTTAACTTCATCTCTTTCAATTAGAGAAGCAGATCTGTCATTTGCAAAGTGAGTACAAAAGATAGTTGCAGTCATTATTCAGTTTTATACATGTTCCGTGAGCCTCTATGGTAGTTTTCCAATTGATAGCTACTAAAAAAAAATCTAAATTTTGATTGGTGGGTTATTATACCATCTATGTGGCCCCAATACCATATAGACTTCTAGCAGCTTTCATAAAATCTGGCAAGAACGTTTAAAAAATTCAATAACATGCCTAATTAATAACAATAATACTCCTCTTGGCATATGAGCTTAGCAACGTCAACCACCAAATGCTCTCTGAAACCATTTTGTTTTGACTGCTGTTCTAAGAACTTTCTGGAAAAAATGTCATCCAAGTTTCTGGAAATCAGATGCTTCACAGGGATGCAGTTTATACTGACGAGCATTATTTCCTTGTTCCTGCACCCCAATTTTCACACCAGGGTGAAAATACTAATTGGGAAGTACATACCGGGATGACTTTGGAGTACAGTAAGTAAATACTCCTGCAAGTACCAGCAAGCCACATAGGTGCTAAGAGGTAATAACCAGCACTCTGAATGATACTCAGCTGCCTATTGGCAAACAGTATAACACTCTCAGCTCCTGTTTTATGTGAGTTTTATTTATTTCTTCCTCACATTCCTCTAATCACCACAGAAGGATATGCCATTGACCTTTTAAAATGATCTGTCTTTATTACACTGTCTCCATCTCATCACGAGAATGTGCTAATCCTGTAATGCATAGAAAGAAACCAGGAAAAAGAGCTGGGTTCTACATCCCATGAATACTCTACTAATCTTCTGCCAGTCAGAGAGTTTTACATGCCTGTAGTTTTTACTCCTTTTATTACTTTGGTGAGGATGTGGCATCATTTTTACCTACTTCTGTATTACTGGAGCTTGCCTGATCTGGTGCCATCCACATCTACTCCCAACAAAGAGAGTAGAGATGATATGTTTCTTTTTCTGAAATCAAGAGACAATTTGCTTCAATGAAGCACTTCACTTTGCTTCAGAGCTTCTCGGTGTCTTCTCTCTATGACTGCAGAATCTAGAGCAATGGCCTTTTTGTAAGCTTGCCAAACCTGGGAGAAATTTGAAGCATGTTCCAGTTTTGGGAAGTGCCAGAGGTACTGAGGAAGGACTATGGAGCAGAACAAAGAGGAGCAACATTCTGCTTCTCACTTTTAGAAGTCCAGAGGTGACTTTGCATAATGGAATGGTTTCCATTGGGAGGTCTTCCATTGAAGCAAGGTGTCATGCTCCTGTCAGAGTTTTAATCTGAGACGGAAGATGAACAGCCGACAGAGAGCGGGAGAGTGGCTCCGTTGGCTGTGGAGGAAACTGGGGAAGGGCAAAGTCAGGCTGGGCAGAGCAGGGGAGAGGTAGAACAAGGGAGAGGGGGTTCAGATGAAGACCAAGGCCCACTCCCTCCTCATCCTAGGGTGCACAGGGAAGAACACAGAAGAGAGCAATGTGGGTTGTGTGGCTTACGAGGAAGGAAAGGGCCCTGATTCCCTTCTCAAGGCACACCTAGGGATGGAGTTTAAAGGAGAGGCAGTTGGGATGGGGGTTTGTCAGGAATAAATGCTGAATTCATCTGGTATTGAGAGTGGGGCTTGCATTCCTGGCATTCCTCCAGACTGTTTGAATAATAGTCGTGCTTCTGTGTACTTATCTTGTCTTCCTGGAATTATTGCCCTGAATTCTTCACTTGTGGGACTCATTATTTTGCCCTGCTGCAGTGATTGATTTGCAGTCATTCTGTTTATAACGTTTGGACTGGAGTATCTGCAGACAGAAGCTGCTACAGGTTTGTGGGAGAGCTTTTCTCCAGGCCGGAGAGTAAACGGAACGAGAGTATTGGCACCAACTTTGCTGGGGGCAAAGTTGGTATAACAACCTTTTTTTTTTTTGGTCTCATCTTTTGA
>JANHZT010006316.1:34838-45069 GCA_032468215.1 Stegonotus admiraltiensis
CCACCAAGCCACACCCACCAAGCCATGCCACGCCCACCAAGCCACACCCACAGAACTGGTAGTAAAAAAATTTGAAACCCGCCACTGGATCAGGGGGTACCAAACTCAATCCCATCATGGGCCATATCAAGATTTTGTTTCCCCTTGGGGGGCTAGGGTGGGCATGGCCTGATTGTCACAGTTGACTGGGTGGGTGGCGCTGGAGTGGGCCAGGGCCAGGGCAGCACTGACCGGACAACTCTGGGCCTATTGCGGGCTGAATATGGCCTGTGGGCCACATGTTTGACACTCCTGTTGTAGAGATCTACTGGATAGTGAAATGATTGATGTCCAATTATTTGGTGAGCTTTTTAAATCCTTTCCCAGACTCATAGGTGCCAATAGCCTCCTTTTTGAAGTCCTTGGAGCTCTTTTGATCAAGGCATAGTGATACCAAACTGCTCAGTGACAAATAACAAATCAAACTAAATGTCTAAGATTGAAATCAGACGGGTTCCTCCCAGATCCTTTCCAACAATATTCCAATGATCATTTGCACCTGATCTGGTGCACCTGAATCTAATTTTAGATTCCTTGAGCTAATGATAAATGTAGAGGTGTAGATATTTTTTTCCACAAATTTTCATTTTGATTTCTTGAAATTGTGAAATATAAAGCAACCAAAATATGAACAGTGCATGAAATTTGTTATACTACTGCATATCCCACTTAGCTATCAAGATTGTGGAATGAAGATCAAATATCTGTTTGGTGGACTTTGTTCAAAAACATCAAACATATAATGGGGCGCTACTTATTTTTCATATGATTACTATACATGTATTAAAAATGTCAGGACAAAATTGTTTCCATTGGAAGAAATTGGTTGACAATGTTGACAGCAGAGTTGGAGAAATAGGCAAAGGGGAGTCCTCTGTGCAGGCATTAAAGTGAAGATGAGGGGTTTTTTTTATGTTCTGGAAAATTAAGAGAGGTTGTTTTTTTTCATCCCTCTTCTGAAGGATAAAAATAAAGGTTCCTAAATGTTTTTGGGAAACATCAGAATATATTGATGGAATTGCTTTGTTCTCAGCAGACAATGAGCAGTAGAGAAGGATTTGTGCATATGCCTTTTTTTTCCCCAGAAGAAAAATCCAGGAAAGTTGGCTGTAAGATGCCTGAAAATGTAGCATCTTTTAAAAAGAAGTTCCTTTTTATTTATTTTACTACTGTCTTTGAAACTTTTCAAGTTGATTTGTTTTCCTGTCCTCTCTGAATAAGATAGAAAAAGCAAGCCCTTTGTTTAAAACTTGGTGTTGTTACAGGTGGCTCCTTTTAGCACAGGAATTGCTAATGGAGGTCTACCTGTTGTCCCAGGAGATAGATTCCCACTTTGGTCCCCAATAAAGAGAAAAATGAAAGACTTTCTACTCTAAGATACCACTGATGATACCCAGTAAACTTTGCTTTGAATATAGCATCCGCCCCACTCACTCCCCACTTCAGCTATTTATTTGAATTATAGGCTGCATCATTCTAGGCGAGACATTCATTTTATCATATCAATTCTCCCCAGCAATGACAATTGTAGTTTATCCCATTTTAAGATATCTTTTCCAACTTTATTTCATGTCTTCTAGTTATTTTGAAATAACATAAAACTCATAGTTGTCATAGTGATACCTAGATATTTTACTGTCTTCTCAATCTTAAAACCCATTTTATTCATCAATTCTGTTTGATCCTCTATTTTCATGTTTTTAACATCTTCATCTTCTGTTTGTTGATCTTAAAACATGATAATGTACCAAACCCTTTTAGTTTTCCCATTAATGTTTCAATTCCCTTCAAAGGATCTTCCAAAATCAATGCCAAGTCATTTGCAAAAGCCCTCAGCTTATAAATTTCTTTTTTAAATCTTTATTCCAGCTACACTATATGTGCTCTTTATAAAGAATAGATCAATCTTGCCCATTATATAACATTCCCTCCAAAGTTCTTATCTTCCAAAACGTTGAATAAAAAAGCCCAGTTCAAATTGTCAAAGGCTTTCTCTGCATCTTCAAAAATTCATGTGGCTTTTTTATTATTATGTTGCTCTAAATATTCCAAAAATGTCCAACTCATTTCTAATATTGTCCTTTAATTGTCCTTTAGGTTAAAACCCACATTGTTCCTCATGAATAAATTCTTGCAAAAATATTTTCAGATTATCAGCCAGAATCATTGTGAATAACTTGTAATCACTTTTCAATAAAGGTATTTATCTATAGTTTCTTGTTAAAGTCAAATCTTGTTCCTCTTTAGGTATTAGTGTTTTATTGGCTTCTTTCAAACTCTCTGGCATCTTTCCTTCCTATAAAATAAAGTTCATCTTAGCATTGTATTTTTCAAAATTGTGAAGTTTGTAAAGGTTCATCCTTGAAACGTTTATAATAAAAATCTAGTAATTGGTCTGGTTCAAGTACTTTTCATGGTTTAATTTCTTTTTTATAGCTTCAGAAACTTCTGTTATTGCTATAGGTCCATTCGTAATTTGTTTAAGTTCCTCTGCAATCCTTGGTAAAAATTGTTTCTTTAGGTATTTATCTATTTTGTCCAGAGATGACAGTTCCTTTATACACGTTGGAATAATATGGATGAGATGCTGTTTGCATAGCCATGCTATCTCTTAATACAATATCTCACTCTTGTACTTGATATTGACATTCAATATCATTTATTTTTTTCTTTTCATAATTTATATGCTATCCACTTTCCTGGTTTGTTTCCAAATTAAAATGTTTTTTGCTTTACATAGTTATTTCTATTTACATTTTTTACTGGTAACATAGGGAACTATTGTTATAAAAATTTAATTTGTTGAGAAATATTTATCTTCTCTGGAAAATTATTTATCCTCTTCTTTTTCTCTTTATCTCATCCAACATCACATGTGTTTTCTCTTGCCCCTTCTTTTCAAATTCACCATTGTGTTGTATAAAAGAATCTCTTATTTTATCTACATTATTTTTAAAAAATCTTTTAATTTATTTTTATAGTCCTTCACTATTGCTTTTTTCTGTAGCAACATTTCAATTAGTCTCCATCTAAAAGAACTAGAGGGTCATGATGGCTCAGCATTTAAAGACACCAAGCTGGAAAGCTGACAGCCCTGGTTCAAGACCCGAGCACTGCATGACGGGATGAGCGCCTGTTACTTGCCCCAGCTCCTACCCACCTAAGCAGTTTGAAAGCATGCAAGTGCAAGTAGCTTAATAGGTACCACTTTAGTGGGAAGGTAACAGTGTTCCATTTGCCTCAGCATATAGTCATGCTGGCCACATGACCATGGAAGTGTCTTCAGACAATGCTGGGTCCCTTGGCCAAGGAACAGAGATGAGCACCATGCCCTAGAGTCAGACATGACTGGATAGGGGAAACCTTTACCTTTACCTTTACCTTTAAAACTGGATTTCCTTTTATAAACCAAAAATACCATAATTATGATCCAGAAAGTGTCTGGTAGTATCTCTAGAAACTTTAGTAACCAAAAGTCTTTGAAATTCAAATCGTATCTATTCTTAAAAAGGATCTATGTCTTTCAGAAAAGAAAGTGTATTCTCTTGAATTCCCATTTTTCCATCACCATATCAATAAGCCCTGAATTTTGCATCATATCAAAGAAAAAGTTTGATAATTTGCCTTGAGGGATTTTAATGTTTTTCTGTTGTATCCAGTTATGGGGAGATCATTTGTTTTACAGAATTTTCCAACTTATCTTTTTTTTTTCAAAAGAAGCCTCGATGAATCCTATTTACAAGGTTTTCCTTGATTCTTTTTTCAAAAGGTATAAATTTAGTATCAAGTGATTAAATCAATTGAATATCAACTGATTTACCTAAGTTATAGTCCAATTCCTCAAATATTTTCTGAAGTAAATCCAATGTATTTCCTTTCTCTTCAAGATGCTCTAGTGGATCCCCCCCTTTTTTGCTTTTTTTTTGTTTTGTACCACTTTTTTGTAATTTTGTAATCCAATAGTAAAAGTGTCTCAGTTGCCTCAGTTGCAAGGGAAAAAGAAGAAGGCAAACTTCCCTCCCTCCCATTTTATCATCCCATACTTTCACCTCGAATGATACTCTGAATAGTTACAGTCAGCAGCACAGTCTGGTTCATGTTACATTTATCTTTTTTTTTTTTTTAGCATTAGGGTTTTGTAAAACCCAACAATTTCTGTACTCTTTTAATAGTAAACAAAATAATTCCCACAAAAGTCCAGTTCATTTGTCTATTTTAATCAATTTGGCCAAAACCTCATTCACCAAACAGTAATTTTTCAAAATAACTATATTATCCATTATCCTTTATAAACCTTCCGACATCCATTTCATTAAACTATTTGCCAAAAGTTTTGAAATTTTGAAACTCTTTTTTTCTCTTTTTTAATCCAGAAAGAATGTTGACTCACCAAGTAGATTTCTTTTATCTTTCTGCTCAGAAAATCTCTTTTTATCTGTCAATTGATTACATGTGAAAATGTTTAACAAACGCGGCTTTTGTGAACTTGTGTCCATGTAGGCTACATTATGGCTATGAGCCTGATTGAAATCCCTCAACTCCCAACTGCTCAACTCATGAGTTAGCTACAAAAACCACAGTCCCTGAAGTCTCTTCATAAGGATTGAGTGTCCAGAGTGCAAGTGGGAAATCCCATGTTCTTTCCTTGTACAAAGAGACTCCACTGACCAAAATCCATTGTTTGGCGCCTGATCTCCACCACAATGTTGTCCCCATTCCTTTAGGGATGTCTAGTCCATTATAGTTTCTCACCCAGAAGTTGATTACTTCTTGTTCTACTTCAAATCTAGATTAATTTTACTTCTCTAGTTCTTCTTGTTAGTTTTGCTGTTAGGTAAAAAAAAAAAATCCTTCTCTACTCTCAGGTTCAAAACAAATGCATTTAGTTCATTATTTCCAAGTAATATTTCTTCAGAAAGGGACAGTTCATAGCCAATATAAAACAGACAAGTAAGTCAATTTGTCTTCCTTACTTTTCAGGTTTCTTTAATGAACTCTTTCTTGTTCACTTTTAAATAGATAGTGCAGTGAATTTGAGTTTTAAAAAAACATAAGAATCTATTTAGTGCTAATTTGACATTTGCAGTCTTGCAATCAACTGCATTGGTTTACTAAGTTTAAACATTTTCCCTTGTTTTGTAAGCTAAGAAAAGCTCTTGGAATTATTGCATTAATATAGAACACATTTTACTCTATCTACTTAGAAGGTCAACACAACTCCATGGGACTTGCTTTGAAGTAAGTGTGATTACAGGTATAATTTCACATATTCACATAAGGGTTTCTAGCTCTGGAGGATTTGAGCATAATCTTACATACCGTATTTTTTGGAGTATAAGACACACTTCCCCTCCCCCCTAAAAGAGGCTGAAAATTTGTGTGCGTCTTATACTCCGAATGGAGCTTTTTCAGAGCTTTTTTTCAGCCCTAATGAGGCGCTAGTGAGTGAAGCAATCTTCCAAGCTTCATCTGCTTTTCTCATTGCTTCTCTCTCTGATGATCAGCTGTGCTTTAGAAGCTGTCTTTTATGTCCAACCTGGTGTGTGTGAGCATAGCGAGCACGTGTGTGATTGTGCACTCAAAACCAGTGAACTAATATGCTGAAGCTGACCAGACTAAGGACGCTAGCCAGATGAATACCTGGTAGGCAAAAAAAAATTTCCCCTATTTTCCACCCCAAAAACTAAGGTGCGTTTTATACTCCAGTGCGACTTATACTTCAAAAAATATGGTAAGTCTGGAACCCAGAGAGTTCCTACCACCATCTTTTTGGTCCGGATCCTATTCAAATATTGTTCCTGTTTCAGCAACATTCTTTGCCCAAGAATCTCTCTGACTCCAAAATTGAAGTTAAACATAAAATTTCTTTGGATCCAGGGGTGTGCTTTTTATTTTTTAATTTTGTAATAATCCTGTGGAATTATATCATTTAGGAAATCATCTTTCAGGAAAAAAAATTTTTTATGTGAAGACAGGATATTTATACTGTTCCTTTTTTGCACATATCACATTTTCTGTATGTATTTATATAATTTATAAGCAGCCCAACTCCCAACAACTCTGGGCAACCTTCAATTAAAGAGTAAGAAATTATATTTTAATATCAAAGCCACAGAAGCACACAAAACTTTGTCACCTTGTGCTCTTAAATTAAGCATGGCTCACCTTTAATTTTAAATTAAAATGCATTCTGTGAAAGACACCAAAAAAAAAAAGCAGTATCTCTGCTACGAGCAAATAATTTCTCAAACATAGAGGATGCACAGACAATCTTCTCCCTCACCCCAACCAACCCCAAGGAGACATATCTGTAATGACTGCTTAGAAGATTTCTTCTCTCCAATTCTCTAGGTTCATAATGTATTACTTCAGAGGTAGCAGCAGAAAAATAAATGACTGGATTTTTCTGTGCTATTAGATTTCTTTGTACCGCTTTCTTATCCATGTCCAATGGATATTGAAAGCAGTAGGGCATAGAGGCAAGGTGAGGTTTAGGACCCATCCAATATAATGTAGCAGGGCTGTTTAACAACACTGCAATATAAGTAAGAAACAAGACAGAATAGATTGGGGAGTGCAACACAATTTCATCCAGAATCTGTTAACTACAGTACCTCTTGACTCACTACATTGATCAACTACATATCCCTACTTTTTCATTTCCATGTTAAAATTATGGCCACATACATCTGAGCTGCAAAAGTCTTGGTAAATCCTAGATGGCAAGAGAGAGTGAATGATCTCTTTTGGCAGCCTGGATTTTTGTTTATTGGCAACCTTCAGTCTCAAAAGACTATGGTATCATGCTCTGGAAAGAGGTCCTAAAACAGCATCTGGTGTGACTAAAAAGGCCAATTCGAGAGTGGCAATCCCTTCCACATTGGGGGCAGATACATTCTGTCCCCTGTCAAGCCCCCAGATTTTGCTGGTTCCAGGACTGCCTCTTTGCTTTGGCCTGCTGAACAAGTGTCTCTTTGAATTGGAGAAGGCCATGCTGCATCTTTAGCCTCCAAGCTGAACGATCAGAGGTCAAGGTTTCCCAGTCATTAATGTCCATTCCCAAGGCCTTCAGGCAGCCTGGTTAAGGTAGCCCTAATTGTAATTTAAGGAACAAAACACACAAACCCACAAAATTAAAAGGTATGTTATTTTTGGTGATTTTTTTAAAATGATATTATGGTCAGATATGACTCCATTGGACTTCTAAATTTCAGCTGCAGGCCTAAAGAATTCTTGCATGTATCTCACCATTTTCTATGTCAGTGATCACATTTTATCTCTGTCAGAGATGATGAAGAGGGCAGGGTAAAGTTTGCTAATGGAAAGGAAATAAGAGCCTTTATATTTGCTGGGTCATGAATCATGAGTTATCACTGTGATTCCTTTTGCTACTCAAGCTGCAGAGATGCCTTTTCCTTGAGTGTATTTGAACATTCAAAGAACTGTAAAATCAGTGTGCCTGTTCAATTCATAGGGGGTGATATTAAATTTTGTTTAGCACTTGATTGCATTGTTTCTTTCTATTTTTACAGCGCAAGGATAGAGCCCTCCTGGATCAGGCCATGGGCCTTTCAGTCCAGGATTCTATATCAAATGGATCCCACCAAAAGTGTTGATGAACTCTAACCTAGGGCTATATGCATTTATAGCAATAGATTTTTTCTAAAACTATCTCTCTCATGTGGCTTCTACCACATCTGCCACTGGCTTCTACCATCTGCTTTCAAATATGTCTGCATGGTGAGAGAAGCTGAGCAACCAACAGCTCTGCAGATGTAAATTGTAAATTTGAACACTACTTACCATTGGCCATGCTGATTTGGGCTACAGAAAGTTCTTGTTCAAGGATGTCAAGAAAAACACAAGTTTCCACACCCTTGGATGATACTAGGGCTAAGTTGATGGCAACCCTTGGAGGCCCACCAAATATGGACCGATTCTCAGAATTTCCCAAATTGCATAGTTGGCTGCTTTAATATTCTTCATGGAAGAATTAATGTTTTCCTTCTGCATTCCAGTTTGTTTATTTTCTGGATTTATATCTTTCCTTTCTATTACCAAAAAAAAAAAAAAAGGAGCTTGATGGAGCTCTTTTCCTTTGGTGTTCCAGATCAACACTTGCCATCGTTTCCCAGCTGAGAAAGTCATTGAAATAGCAAGTTGAAGGATACGGGGTGACAGGCAGTGGTGGGCTGCAACTGGTTTAACAACCAGTTCTGTGAGCGTGCACTTTGCACGTGCACGCGGGCTTCATGCACGTGCCTAACACACTTGCGCCCAGTGTTCAAAATACAGCATTTGAAGCTCAGCTGCTTACCTTCTAAGGCAGTCCCGGTAAGTAGAACAGCAGAGGCACGGAAATCAGCTGTGCCGCATAAATCAGCTGAACCAGAAAGAAGGAAATATAGGACAGGATAGAGTGGGGGTGGATGGGTGGGGCCAGCTGATCATCAGAACTACCGGTTTGCCCGAACCAGTCTGAACCGGCGGCAGCCCACCAATGGTTACAGGCCATAAATTCCTTATGCCTTCCCTGGCTGCTGCTACCTCTATAAACAGTATATTTTATGAAGTCCAATAAATTTAGTATTATTATGTCATGTCATACAAGTAATTCTTGGAAGTAACCTACCATAATGCTTCTATTTTAAGATCATTCACTGGAGAAATCAGATACGTTTTAGATAGGCATATTTTTTTTAATTTAACTGAACCGGGGGTGTCAAACTTGAGGGCCGCATCAGGGTTGTGTTTGACCATGGGGATTGGGTGGGCATGGCCAGGGTGGGCATGGCCAGCTTGACGTCACTCATGTTGGGAGCATCTGTGGTGGTCCAAGCACTCTGCCAGAGTAAACGGGCTCCAGAGGTCCATTTTCAGCTGTGATAGCCTCCTGCCACCCTCTGCCAGTGAAAACAGAGCTTGGGGAAGCTGCACATGGCCCTCCCGAGCTCCATCTTCATTGGCAGAGGGCAGCAGGAGGCCATCACAGCTGAAAATGGGGAGCTGGCAAAGCTCTGTTTTTGCTGGCAGAGGCACCATGGGCCAGTCCTTTGCTGTTTCTAGGGTGGCCCCACGGGCCAGATCTAAGCACCTCGTGGGCAGGATCCGGCCCTGGGCCTTGAGTTTGATACCCCTGAACTAAATCAACAAATTTACCCTTCTGAAATGAACATATAGCCAACATGCTATTATCCTTCAGTTTTTTATTTATTTTTACTTTGTTTATTTTTACATCTCTCTAATTATTGTATCCTCTCTCTGTTCAAAAGGCAAACAAATCCAAAAATGTGTTCAGTGTGGGTTTAAAAGTTCAAATGATTTTAAAAATGCAAACGGCTACGTATGGTGGTCAAAATGGTTTTGAAAAAAAATATATTTCCACCACTTCCACCAAAATTATAGAAAGCAAATTGACTGATTCATTCCTAAGAGAAAATGGGCTTTGTATGGTTTGTTTCAAGCTTTGCTTGAATCAAGAAATGCAAACATAAGAAATTTTATTATCTTGACACTTGTCCATCTACCATAACGCTATCTGCATTGGACATTCCTAATTATAGCCTTTTTAAATGAAGACATCAGGGACCTCTTCCATGGATTTCTGTGGGAGCAGATCTATGAAAACTGCCAAAAAACAAACCATAACTTTTGCAAAAGAGAAGCACCAATTAACTGAATTCTGAGAGGAGACAGAAAAAGAATACAATATGTTTCTGAACTGTATGTTTTGATCAAAGAAACTACATTTCAAAGTGTTGTTTTTGAAAACAAAGAATGGGATTTAAAAACTTGGTTTAAAAAAAACTTTCATGGGGAATTTGGATTAAGAAATATGTTAGGGGAAGAGTTCTCGAAGGACAAGAATGCCTATTGGAAATCATGAAAGCGAGAAGTGATTACTGATATGAGTAGAAACTATTTTAAATCAATGCAAACCACACATGAGCAATGCAAAAAACGTGGAATAAAAGAGAAATAGGATGGCCCCAAGGAATAAGAAGAAAAAAACAACAATCCCTTTAAAGCATTGCAGACAAATGTTATCATCAAGCTGCTTTAGCCTTTGATGCAACTCAGGACAGATGAATGGATAGATGATACATACTAGATGATAGATAGATAGATAGATAGATAGATAGATAGATAGATAGATAGATAGATGGATGGACGGATAGATGGATATGATATG
>JANHZT010006318.1:17140-37997 GCA_032468215.1 Stegonotus admiraltiensis
AACACTACAAAATTAATTTTGTTGGGTTGCTTATTTCCTTAACTGTCACTTTGGAAACTTTTCATTGCAGGTATCAAACTTAAACCAAATTCAGGAGTTTCGTAGATCATCCATCTACTTTCTAGATGACTATGCAGATTCTCAATTAACCATGTCACAGTTGTCCCAAATATATTTTTTTCTAAAACGCAAGCTGACTTCCTTGGTATTTTCTTTCAGAATGTTTTGCTTCTTATCGAAGAAGCTTTTTGGATGAGAAGCGAAACATATTTAAAGAAAAAAAAACCAAGAAAGTCTGGTTGCCTTTTGGAAAAAAATATTTTTGGGACATCTACTTTCTGGTTTTCATCAGGATAATAGAAGGGCCTGTTTGAAAAAGAGTAGATCATCAAGATCTATTTAGAACATAAAACTGTTACAAAATTAATTCTTTAAAAATAGAGTAAAAAGAAATCTATGTTGTTTGCTCCATTGGCATCTTTAAGTTCAGATGTTTCTGTCTACTGAAATGAACTAAAGAGCCAGAATGGAATGTCTATCCCTCATAATTGGATTGAGGACAGAGGTGTCAAACTCGATTTCATTGAGGGCTGCATCAGGGTTGTGTTTGACCTTGGGGGGCCAGGGTGTGTATGGCTGGGATGGGTGTGGCTAGCTTGATGTCATTCGTGTCGGGGGTGCCTGTGGTGGCCCGAGTGCTCTGCCAGTGAAAATGGGCTTCCAAACGTTTCCAGCTATGACGGCCTCCTGAAACCCTCTGCCAGCGAAACAGAGCCCAGGAGGGCCATGCGTGGCCTCCCGAGCTCCTTTTTCGATTGCAATGGCCTTCTACAACCCTCTGCCCGTGAAAATGGAGCTCAGGAGGGCCGTGTGCAGCCCTCCTGAGCTCCATTTTCACTAGCACTGCAGGTTGGTCCTTTGTTATTTCTAGGGCGGCCCCGGGGACCAGATCTAAGCACCCTGCGGGCCAGATCTGGCACACAGGCCTAGAGTTTGACACCCCTGATTGAGTAGAATAATCCATAATTAAATAAATAAGTAAGTAAGTTAGCAAGCATAGAGTATAGCATTAATTTTACGATATCTATTACAGCTCTTCCACATACAAATTGTACAGAAGAGTGTTTTCTGGTTATGTATGTATGTGGATGTGGATATTGGGCAGATGTGTCCTCTGAAAGGTACCCCCTCAGCACATATTTATTTATTTGTTTATTTCTTTGTTCAATTCCTACAGCTGCCTATCTCAGTCAGTGACTCTGGGCAACTTAACAATTCAAAAAATATATTGCAATTAAAAAATTGAAAAACATTTTAAAACAGTAAAAACATCTAATTCACCTCATAGCGAGATGGACGGCAAACAAATTTGATAAATAAATAAATAAATATACATAAGAGTAAATTATTTGATTATTTGACCAATTAGCAATATAGTCATAAAACGGAGCCCTTGATGCTTTCAGTGCCCCAGGGTCAGGAATATAGTCAGGTTTTTAGGGCTATATGAAAGGCTAACAGGGTTGGGGTCATTCTGAACCCCAAAGTGAGAGTTTTCCATACAGGAGGGGCCACCACCAAAAAAAGGTCATCTTCTGGTCTCCGCCAGCTAATTCTTTGGCTGATGAGATCTGTAGCACGGCCATTCTTCTTGACCTAGTTGGACAGGTAGAGATTTTTGAAAAAAGGCATCCCAGTCTCAAGCCAGGTAGGTGCTGGGAGGTACTTTATAGGTACCCCCCAGCACCTTGAATTGGACTTAGAAATTGCACTTAGAGACACACAGGTAACCAGTGCAGTTCATGCAGTAGTAGTTGTTAGTGTGCCATATATCTGGCACCATTTACTAACCTGTGTGGCTGCATTCAGCATCAGGTGGAGTTTCTGAATGGTCTTCAAGGACAGAGTTAACAATAGAGTGTGTTACAGTAGTCTAACCTTGAAGTTACAAGGGTGTGAATTAATGTGAGCAGGGCCTCTTGATCCAGGTACAGGCGCAACTGGTGCACCACTTGAAGGTGTGCAAAGGGCCTCCTTGCCACAGCTCCTCCTCTTTGAGTAGGAGCCGCAGGTCCAGGAGGACTCCCAGATTGTGCATTGGGTCTGTTTGGGGCAGGGCAACCCCATCCAGAACCTATGGAAGAACCTTGTCTCCAGGGGTCCAACTACCCACAGCCATTCTATCTTGCTAGTTGGAGTCCATTTTGCCCCCTCCAGTGCCCAAAAGCCTCCAAACATTGGGATATGTCATCCATGGCATCCACTCAAGGAGTGTGGGGTAAAGATATGAAACTGGGTGTCACCTGCATGCTCATCCCAAAGCAACAGATCACCTCATGCTGTGGCCTCATGTAAATGTTAAATAGGAGGCAATAGAGAATAGAGCCCTCAGGTACTAAGCAAAAGTAGGTGCTTCAGGGTAGACCTCTCTCCCTCTATCAACGATTGGAAGCACCCCTGGAGAAAGGAAGAGAACCACAAGTTCCTGGAGCTGGCCCAGAAGGGAGACCATGATCGATGGAATTGAAAGCCGCTGAGGAGTCAAGAAAAGCCAGGATGGATGCACTACCTCCATCCCACTCGTGCCGGAAAGGGTGTAGATAATCCGTTTCATCCAGAGTTCTGTGAAATTGCTGTGTGAACACTCCGCCTTCTCTGTAAAGGAAAGGTTGGAGACCAGACAAAACTGTTGAGGCTAACTGAATTGGGCAATGGTCCTTTCAGAAGGGAGTGAACCACTTCCTCTTTTAGAATTGACAGGACCACTCCCTTTCTCAAGAAGGAATGAACTATCACCCAGATTCACATATGCGTTCCCTCCCGTCAGGACTTAATAAGCCAGGAGGGAGGCAGATCTAACACACATGGCCAACCTAGCAGCTGAGAGAGCCCTGTTCACTCCCTCAAGTTCATTGGGCTCAAACTCTTACAAGGTCACCTTGCAAGATGTAGCCCCCACCACCTCCATACTCTGCTCTAAGTCTGGAGTCCAATGTAGAGCAAATGTGCCAATTTTATCTGCCAGATTTGTAGCAAAGTCTTCACAGCTCCCCTTTAGATAGGTTTTGGCATTGCTCAAGGAATGATTGAGCACAGGGCCACTGGGCAACTATTGGCAGATGCAATAACTATTTCTCTACACAAATAGCTGTTTCATCACCCTTATTGCCATGAACGGCACAAGCTCATGTCTGATCATCTTCATTCCTTGTCTTTCACCAGCAACACTCTAGGCCAGTGGTCACCAACCACTGTCACTGTCCGTGAGAAAATTTTGGTGGTCGCAGAAAAATTATTTGCATTTTTTATATTGCACTAAATACTATTTATCTTTTTAAAAAATTCATATTAGCGGTCCGCGGGATTTAAAATTATGAATTTAGTGGTCCCTGAGGTCTGAAAGGTTGGTGACCTTTCAGGTCGACCTCTAGGTGAAATTCTCTGGGCCTGTTTAAGTTCCCTTAATTCCATCCTGTACCATGGAGAGCATCAGGAAATCTGTGTACGGAAAGGTTTCCAGTGCTCCCCACAATCCAATCTAAAGCCATTGCTTCTTCGTTACTCCATGCAGTCACCAAGGCTTCAATCAGGCCACATAGTAGGATTTCTGGGAATAACTCAAGTTTCTTCTGGAACCCAGTTGGGTCCATAAGTCACGTGGGGTGGTCTGATCCAGTAGGCCCAGGTTCTCTGTGGAGAAAGCTAACACCTGAGAAATTGAGTCTCACCAGTGAGTGATCTGTCCATCGTAGGAGAGCAGGCAAAATCTGCCACAAATCCAGAATACTGCCATTGCTCTGAGAGAGAAAAAAGCAACAACAGATCCTGATACATGCCTTGAGCCCCCAAAGGTTTTTCGGTACTGACTTAGAGATTTTAAAAAATCAACTTGTAAAATTTCTAAGAGTTTATTGGATCTAATATACTTCAATGCTAAGACTGAGATATTGTAAATGTTATATGTCCAAGTTCATGAATATATAAGTTTTTATTCTATATACTAAGAAATTCATCTCACTCGTCTACAAATTTTTATTTTTCTGCTTTTTAGATCAGGTATTTGGCTGCAATCTAAGCAGTTTGTGTCAAAGAGAAAATAACACTGTGCCAAAATTTGTGAAGCTGTGCATTGAACATGTTGAAGAACATGGTAGGAAGAAACTACTTACTGGTTTTTAGGATTAAAAATTACTTTTGTTAACAAAAGTCTTAGTATTCACAAATGGAATATGTCCCAAGATACAGATACGGTTGCATTTTTTGAAAAAGAAAATACAGCCCCAATTTTTCTTTTGATTTCTGGAAACCTCTTATGTAAAAAAGTTAGAAAAGCACTTTTCTAGAAAAGCTTGAAAAATTTTGAAAACAATGTAGAACTGTTTCCACTCTATAATAATCTAAAAACAAAATGCTGCTGTGCTGAGGGAAATAGACCGCTTTTGTTTTGATAATAGTGTAGTCCAAGGTAAATTCTCCTGACTCCCAAGAGGAGTGTGAAAGACTTCATTCTGTTTTTTTTTAATGTTATTTAGTATAGCTTGTTTTAATATATATATTTTTAGGATTGATGTTTATTGTGCTTTCTCACTTTCTATATTGCCAGTTCTGACTGGAGATAAATGCTGCTGAAGATAAGTCTATTGAAGAAGAAACTTTGAAGAAACAATATTATGTTGATTTACCCATCTGTCCTCATGTTAGATGGCAGACATGTGAGAATGTCTGTTCCAGTCTCCCAGTTTCAGCATAGTGTGGTTTAAGAGAGACACATTTCAAGTAGAAACAGTATTCTCTCCAGATGGCAGAGGTTCTCAGGAGTGAAAGGAATGAGAAACCTAGTTTTCTACTAGGTGTTCTCCACAAAATTCACATTCTCAGATGGACCTGAAAAGAATAGTTCTTAGATTGGTGAAATGTTTCTGTTAATCTCTAAACAATGGAATAATGGAGTTTAAAGAAATAATGTGCTTTTTAAATTGCTTGTTATACCTATAATTTTCACTTTAAATTTTTTGCTTTCCCTTTTTGCTGTTAGGAAATGGCATGCATATATAATGTAAGATTTAATGTAAGATGTAAGAATGTTTGATGAACAAAAAAAAATAATTTTTTTCTAGGATTGGACATCGATGGATTGTACAGAGTTAGTGGTAATCTTGCAGTAATACAGAAGCTAAGATTCGCAGTTAATCATGGTAAGCTCTTATACATAAAATTTATTTGCAATTAAGCTACTTTATAAGTAGCTTAATTATCATAAGAGGTTTGAATAGATTATATTTTTAATATGACATAGAAGTCTATATCTTTTGCAATTATTTATTAATATAATTGTTAGAATTGCCTTTTTATCTGAATATTCTTGTGTGTATAAACAACAGCAGCAAAAATTAATTATGACATAGGTAGTGGTTTTGTATTTGCTTCTTTCAGATGAAAAACTGGACTTGAATGACAGCAAATGGGAAGATATCCATGTCATCACAGGGGCTTTGAAAATGTTTTTTAGAGAATTGCCAGAACCATTATTCACTTTCAGCCATTTCAATGATTTTGTCAATGCCATTAGTAAGTATTTCTTTGAAAATCTGCTCATCCTAAAAGAATTCCACAGTAATTCACAAGTGTCCTCATTTCATGCAAGACTGTTACTAAAATGAAAAATAAAGTTTTTAATAGACAGTAGTTTTCCTTAAGTAGGAAGGCAATTATTAACTGTAATTTCATAGTGAGATAAAGTTATGAAATTCTATTAAATAGAATTACAATCAAATACTTACTAGATGGAAAAAAGGAGATTAATGTCCATGTTATTGTATTGTATATATTAACCCAATAAAATGGATTATGCCTCGTTTTATTTTACCAGCCTTCTGGATGCTGTAGAACCCTTTGTAGTTATACTTGCAATAGATCAACAGTGTAAGCAGTGTTCATGTTAGCCACTAGATGGTGCTAGGTATTAGCTAATGTCCTCCCAATATATGAAAAGCTGCATTGTGCCTAGAATTTGTCTCTTCTGTCTCTAGAACAAGAGCCTCGGCAACGTGTTCAAGCTGTAAAAGAGCTGATTAAACAGTTGCCAAAGCCAAATCACGATACGATGCAGGTGCTGTTCAGACACCTCAAGAAGTAAGTAAATACATAGAAAAGAAATGTAACTTAGTGTATATAAGTGTATAGCTTTTAAGACCCAGTAGAGTATAAATAAGTGTGTGATTTTGGCAAAGAACCAGCATTATGAAAGGCAAGAATATCAACATAGTAGAGTATCTTGATAAATGTCACACCTTTACTCAAAAGTGAGAAATTGTGACTCTAGAAGTCGTATTACGCAAAACTACAGACTGGTAACATTAGCATCAGAACTATTTCAAGTTAGTACTAAGATCCAGGATTACGCCTTGAGGAAGATAAGTACTAGCAACATATATGCACATGTCAGAACATTTATGACTGATACTACATAGTTTTGATAATAACATAATGTTAACAGGTTTGAATAATTATTTTTCTATCTTTCTCAGAATTATAGAAAACGGAGAAAAGAATCGAATGACCTATCAAAGTATAGCCATAGTCTTTGGCCCAACTTTATTAAAACCTGAGAAAGAGACTGGTAATATAGCAGTTCACACAGTGTATCAGAACCAGATTGTAGAATTAATCCTACTGGAATTGAACTCAGTCTTTGGACGTTGAATTTGTTAAGCCTGACTGGCCTTTGAAGGACAAAAACTCATCTCTGACAGAAGCAGCATCTCAATATATATTATGTCTTTGTGGACCAAGCAGCCACTTGATGGTATTGCACTTTTTGGGGGGAGGGAGAAGAGTGTGATTTATTTTTGCTGGGTTTTGGAAGCTGTTAACTTTGAATTTTTTTTACAATAAATGTTATGGATATTACAAAGTTTATATGATTCTAGTGACACTTAAACTGAAGATTTTATATAGATGTACACACTGGATTTTTTTGGGTGGAAGAAGCTAATTTCAGTCAGGATTATCTAGAATGGCATTTTAATCTTTATTTTTAAATACAGGTTGTCCTCAACTTATAACCATTATTTAATGATCACTCAAATTTATAACAGTGCTGGGAAAGGTGACTTACGACCATCTCTAGCAGTTATGACTATTTTAATGTCCCCACAGTCACATGATCATGGTTTATATACTTGGCAACCAGCAATTGCAGTGTCCCAGAATCACATGATCACCATTTGCAACCCTCCAAAAAGCAAAGCCAGTGAGGGAAGCTGGATTTGCTTGATAACTGTGTGATAAATTTAACAACTATGGCAAAAAGTTGAAAAATTGGGCATGGTCACATAAACACATTGCTTATTGACAGACGTTCTGTACCAATGATGGTCATAAATCAAAAATTCTGTAACTTTAGACTTACCACTTGCTTTGGAGAAAATAAACTCTTTATCAACTGACTTTGGAGAACTTTGTGAGCTATTTTTAGTGAACGAATGCAGTGCAAGCTCCCAAATTAAAATGTACAAGAGAATTCCCATTATTCATTTACAGATTTCTGTATTAATTTGACAGACTAAACAAGTGCTAAATGGTCAGTGTAAATTCCTTCACTACACCAATTTTATTTGCCATTGATATTGCTGGACTTGCTCAGATTTTAGCTGGCTTTTTTTTTAAACCACATACCTTTACTGCTTCAGACACTGAATTGGTGCATATAACCAGTGGAGGATATATCTGTGACGAGCTGGAGTGCTCAGCATTTTTTCAAGATGTACATATATATAGATATATATATATATATATATATGTTATTTGAGATTAAATCATATTTAGCAAATCTAACTGGAGGTTGATATTGTAGTGAATTCTTGTATGAATCTGTGGTAGTGAAATCAGTTATAAATACACACTGAAGTCCTAACTGGGTGTTTTATTTTTTTATTATTATGTGTATACACTGTTGTATACTTTCTACTCCTACACTTTGAATGTGTAGATTAATAACTGGTATTTTGGTGTACCTCCAATGGATATTCTGTTCCTACAGAAAAATGGGTTACTTGGAAAACTGTGTGCACTTTTTAAATGCTAACATCTGCACGCCAATAATTCTAATGCAAATGGTACTGGAAAAATACTGCTTGCTTTACATGGTTAATGCACTACAAGCAGAACCTCTGATGTTATTTAATATGTACAGGAGCTATATTAGATAAATATATTGCAAATTCTAACATCTATATATTGCAGAAACTTATATTTGAATAAATGGATGTCTGGATGTAATGAAAATGCTGAACTTAAGGATTCCTTTTGATTTTAATGATGTAGATTGATTTGTAAAATAATTTCAGAAGATTTTGTTACAGGATACGTGGTCTGCAGAAGATTTTTTTAAATTGTATTTTTCTAGACTAACTGCTATATCTGACATTTGCTATGTGGAAATGAAATAAAACAGTTAGCTGTTTGGAATGTGGTGCTTCAGATTTGAAATGCAAGTTGTGCCATATTGAAACTTTAAATACAAACCAACCAATCATTTCTTGGTTGCTGGTTTTATAATGCATTAATGATCTTTGACTTACAAGGACTCAATGAATTCATTGTTGGCAAACAGTCCTAATGGCCAGAAAAGAAGTGGAAGGGACTTATCGAATAATAATTCTGTCTACTGGATTGATGAGACAATTGCCCTCACCATTTTATTTGATTAATTTAACAACATTAAGGCATTATTTAAAAGCATTATTATAAAAGGCTTTCTTGAGAAGTAAAACTCTGAAATATTGACCTCAATGTAGAAAAGGCCCAATTCTATTATTGATCATAGAGGTTATTGTGGAAGAAACAATATGCAGGACACATGCCCATTAAGGCATCTGGAAACAATGTGTGTACTTCCTGAGAACGAAACTATATAATATGTTCCTTTACTAGTTTCAGTCATAAAGATGATCATAGAATTTATTTTCTTCCTGTATCTGTCTTTCAGAACATTCTCCTCCTGACCAGAAATAGTAGTTTATTGGATAAAACTTTGTTTATTTTCTGTATTCTGATTTATCTTCTGTAACTGGTTATAAAACTAAATAAAAGTATTGCTGGGGAAAAAACACTGATGGAAGATTAGCTGCCATCCCAGTTAGCTTAGAAAATTATCATTAGAATAAATTAAAGACTATTCCTTTGTATCAAATATCAAAATTGCTAGAACAGCTTTGCTTCTTCTTTCTTAGACAGATATTGAGAACATTTAGCATAGTTTTCAAGCAGACTTTGTGATAAATGGCTTTTGCAAATATAATTCTGGAAGCTAATCACTCAACATATATTCTTATAATTCCTCTCCAAATAAGTTGTTAATAGCTAGAAATTTTCTTAAGTCATGTAGCTGAAACACTCTATAATAGATATTAGCTCAACTTTTAAAGGTGCATCTTGGTTTGGCAAGATAAACAAGGATCACCTTCATAAACTTACTCAAACATCCTGTAAATATTCTGAACTGCATTAATTGGAATATGTCTCAAAACAGGTGCGGTAAATATTCCTAGTTTTGAATCTGTTTCAATAATATATAAAACAGCCTATCTCCAAAGATTATGAAGGTTTGGTTAAATCACATTTATGTTACAAAGAAGATAGACCAATTTATTGTTGTCATTTCGAAATGATGTTGTGTAATGAGAAAGTATTCTGCCTTTTGCAGTTGACTATATTTGCCTTGCTAGATGGCTAATGAATTAATTGGCTTTGATATATGATAGTGTTATTTCCATGACTGTTGTTTCCTAAATCTCTTACTGTGGACTAAACATTCTTTAAGTTTTGTGGCAGAAATAAACTGTTATTTAAATATTTCTATTTGATTGTTTAAAATTACATAAATAAAAATTAATAATTGGTGAAAATTGAAAAAAAATATATGTCCCAAACTGATTTTATGAAATTTTGGCATAAATTAACATTTTAAAGAATCTGGAGCCAACATAATTCTGCAAAATTAACATATCAAAGCCATTGGCTGTAATACATCAGTATGTATTTACCAGAAGTGTGCCTGTGTTTCAGAACAAATAAGTTGTGCTAATTCAGGATTTGCTTTGTTGGAAATGGTTTGTGTTTTCCCTGGGATGCAGGGAGACACTTAATTAGTGGCATTCAAGTTATCTTGTACTTTTTAAATTAAGAAACTGTGGATTACTGTGAAATGAGTTTTACTCATTACTGGCAATGAGTTTGATGCTCTTTTTGACACAAATAAACATTTAACTCTCAGTCTGTGTTTGCGTTGTCTAAAACAGTCACTTGAAATACATAACCAGCTCTTGACATTTCTTTGTTCTCCAACCACCTGTAGCACAGGAAAATTTTATTCAGTTCCTCTTTCTGGTATTGGAGCTATGTGTGGGGTCCCTGTTGACTTTTAAGGATGGAAGCAGGTGAACAACAAAACGACTTCATTCAGATTTGATTCAGTTTCCCACAGCCATCTTTTAGTCGTCATAGGCAAAGTGAAACATGATTAGCAGTAAATAATTTCTCTAAGAATAGCTGCATCTCAGCCAGAAAAGAGCAGCAGTTGTTGGACTTGTTAATTTACCCACCATAAATGTTGGCTTGGACCAATGCATGGAGGAAGGGGCCAGTTCCTGAATGTCTAATGAGGCATAGCAAAGCCTAGCAAGGAAAGGGAGCTGCTCCAAAGAATCTTAATGAGCTCTCACAATTGCAAGACTATGTGAATGAGCAGCTGCTGAGGCTGTATTTTGCCAGATCAGTCCTTTATAAAATAGCCTGTCCTATAATGGAGCTTAAGTGAATATTTTTTACATCATGGTGTTCCATTTAGAAGGGTGTCTCATTCACTGCCCTTTTCTATCCAGCCTTCCTTTTATTAGAATTTTGATAGATTTAATTGCTTAGTGAAAGTTGGTTTTATAATGTATTTGGTGTTGACCACCAATTGCATTTTTAACCACAAACAACTTGCAGTCTTTCAAATACTGCAAAAGCAAAACATGATAGTAGTCAACTAGTTCAGCTTGCTCTGTAAACATGTTCTGGTGAAAAACACGCTACTCAATATAACTTCTTCCAGAACTGAAGTTATTCTCTTGCTGTTCTTCAAGAAACAAGAAATGAGCATTAGGAGGACTACTTCCTAGAAAACTATACTTTATACTATTTCCTTTATATAGGAAGTACATAGAATTTTAGTGCTGCTTATAAAAAGTAAGTAAATTTTAGGAAGAGCTAACAGCCATCTCTTAGTTGTCATAGGCAATGACAAACAGAAACCTTGTTAAAAGCTTTTTCTATGAAATTGTTCACAACAGTAGTTGTGAACTTAAGAGTATTGTTGACACACTTACACAGCTGTTTTGTGTGAATGCAGAGGCAGCCTCTTTAGCTTTTCTTTATCCATATAAGATACACGGACAAGGGTATGTCTGTGGGTATACACTTACACGTGCATATAACTCAAGAAATATACTTAGTGCATTCTATCCAGAAAAAAACCTTTGATAGGAATATGGAGTGAGAAATCTCTGCAACTATTCATACTTTCTCTTGGTCAAAAATGATCAGGCTAGAAACTTCCATTTTTAAATCATTAGGTTTTGCAAGTTCTGTGCCCCTTTAAAGGTCTTTCTTTAGACTCAGCAGGTCTGGAAAATTACTGCCAAGGAACTAATAAAACTTTCTGAGCAAGGAGGGTTAGGGTTGCAGATAAATTTCAGTAATGCTTGAAGAGATCTACTTCAGTTTAACTTGAGGCACCAATATTGTTTTAGATGCCCTGTTGAAAGGTTTCTATTAAGAAGATATAAATGTGACCTGAAATAAAATGGATGAGGATTATTCTAGATAGAGCGCGCGCGCATGTGCTCACACACACACACACATCCCCAAATTTGGAAGATTGCCAGTTCTAGACAATTAGTACAGTACAGGTAGTCCTTGAGTCCAAAATTTCTGTTGCTAAGCAAGACATTTGTTAAGTGAATTTTGCACCATTTTGCAACCATTCTTGCCGCAGTTGCTAAGTGAATCGCTGTAGTAACATGACTGTTAATGGAATCTGGCTTCCCCATTGAGGCTGCTTGTCAGAAGGTCACAAAAAGAAGGTCACATGACCTCAGGACTCTGCAACTACCAGAAGTACAAGATTCTTGCCAAGTGTCTGAATTATCACGTGACCAAGGGGATGCTACCATGGTTGCAAGTATGAAAAATGGTTACAAATTCATTTTTTTTCAGTACCATTGTAACTTCAAATAGTTATTAAATAAACTGCTGTAAGCTGAATACTACCTGTATTGGAATGTTCAGCTGATTTAAGATTCTACAAAGAATATTTGTATGAAGAAATTATTCTGGAAGAAATTTTGAAGCCTCCACAGAAAGTTCATAAATGGAAGATGTCCCGGCAGAATTTGCTACTTAAAAATATGAACTTCATTTTTAATATTGGTAACAATGGTGAAAGTATCATAAAATGAATATGATACATAATAGTATTAACCCTAAATAATAGACCACAAATGTTTAATAAAGTCAACCTATAATTAATTACATTGATAAAGATATTAAATTTTGAAAGCAACAAAAGTTGGAAATTTGAATCAAAGACTTCAGCACATTTTATCAAATAGTTAAAAATCCTTTTTCTTGCTCTGTCAAAAAACACTTTTTGAGAAGTTGACAAATGTATGCAAGCTATTAATTGCAGCTATTAATTGCTGCAAATCAAGTATACATATTCTACCGATCTTCTTTTATTACTTCTTTTCTTAGCATCTCTTCTCCAATGCATTTATATGATGCATTGTCAAATTGCCAATACTGGGGCTATAGCCAAAATGGCAGAGTAAACAACTATCAGAACTGCAAAAAACAGGTGACTAGCAGATGTGGCAAGGAGAGAAGACAGAGTATATAGCTTAGGTTTTGCTACCATCTAGTGGTCATCTAAATGTTTGTAGCTCTGAACTGATTTTTTTTTCCATTTTAAAAAAATTATTAGTTTTATTGATTGTATATAAAAACAAAGAAAAATAATGCAAAATTATAAAAGCAAAACCATACATATTAAACCAAAGCAATACAGATAGTCCTTGACTTATAACTAGTCTCTTAGCAATTATTCAAAGTTAAATGGACATGCCAAAAATATACTTAGGACCCAGCTTTAAAGTTCTCATGCCAACCTCCCAGTCCAATCACCCATGGTTATACAAGCACTTTTTGGGTGCTTGGCAACCAGCCAGCATTTATGGCTGTTTGATGTGCCTCAAAGCCACATGTGTACAATGGTTTGCTGGAAAGCATGTTTACTTCTAGTACCAACAAACTGTCCCACAGCAAGTAATGGGTTTGCTGCTTAACCACTGCATTAGTAGTTTAGTTTACAATCTCACATTTGCTTAATGACCATGGTAGAAAAAGGCAATAAAATCAGATCCGGACACATAATGACCTGCTTTATGACCATCACCATTTACAATCTTAATTGCGAGGCTCAGTTAAGGTTGTAACTCAAGGACTATTTGTAATAGGACAAGCCTAAACTACTGTATATGAATTCATGTTCCAACTCCTGAATTGCATGCTGAATTGCAAGGCGATTTGTAATGAAACCTTACTGAACTTTCTGCTAGATGCAGATGGAGGAACTTTCAGCCTTTTTCTGTCCATTCTTAATGTCTCACAGCATTCCATCAATTTCTTATGAATTTCCATCAATGCCTTTGTCTATGGAGATTCTCAGTCATCCAGATCATGGTTTTCCCAAAGGTGCTTTTTTCAAGAGGCAACTGGACATTCTAGTTTTTCTTTGAAGATGTTTTGCTTCTCATCCAAGAAGCTTCTTCAGCTCTTACTCAACATTATATGAAACCCTATGATTGTATGGAAAAACGGTATAAAACCCATGCTTTAATATATTTATTAAATTGAAAGGTAAAGTTGGTTTAATTGTTTTGCTTTTCTTAGAGGTTAAAAAAATATCCTAAGAGCAATGAGATGCATTCCACTTTGGCATCACGGCACGGACGTGTTAGTCCGGATGAAGTAAGGTGATGTTTAGACATTAGTTTCATAAAAGCACTTCAAAAGGTTATTTTGGCTGAAGTTTAGTCGAAGGGAAGTAACCTTCTGAAGCTCCTCTATCCTTCCTGCTCAAAAACTTGTTTTTGAGGAAAGCAATCCACAATACTTAACTTCACAGACCATAAAGATTAACCAAGAAAGACATCCACACAGTGCAATTGTATGAAAATTCTACTCAGAGGTAATCCCTCAGTTCAGTTCCAAGGTAAAGATAACAGTATTATTGGCTAAATAGATTGGGATATTTCAAGTTCCATGATTGCTGAAGGAAAATGCAAAACTCAGTTTCATTAATATGCATCGATTTTAATATGCCTCCTCTGTATTTCCTCCATTTTTTGTCATTCAAATGCAATTAGTTAAATTATGTATGCGCATGAAGAAGCATAGACAGAAAGCAGAAAGAGGAAATTTGAGTTTTTCCTCTATGGAGCCAACTTTTTAAAAAAAACCCTGTGCCATATAATATTAATATTTTTTAAAAACTTCGGTGAATCAATTGAATTCAAGCAATACTTTGGAAACTGGATTTCATACGCCATTGTATATTCTGATTTAAAGTTGCTTTTCTCAGGACTTTGATACGGTTTTCGAATCTCTCTTTTCATCTCGTTTTTGTTTCAAAAGCCCTTGTTACGTTGTCAGTCATTCCTTCCCCCTTTTTGGTAACAGATTTTTCTTCCTCTCGTCTCCCTCCCACCTGCTCCTTTCCTGCACTGAAAGTCAGTGTGACTGGAGATTGTTTGCTTCCTTATTTGTACAGTGTCGTTCATGGAGAATGTCAGCAGGAATGTGCTTCGCCTGGCAGGGACTCTGAGTTGGCCAGTTTGCCTATAGACAGCATAAAAAAAAAATGAGCGTGACCAAGTTCTGCATTTGCCTCCTAATGAGTCTGGATTGAAAATGAGAAACACAATTTAATCAAATGTACTTGGAGACAGGATAATTCTTCCTTCCTGCTTTATGGCTCATACAATTATACATGAATGTCTTTCACAAATGGTGCAAATGCATGCATGTTTATTCAGATTTATCATTACTCTCCTGACTGGAGTTTACTTTCAGGTAAAATAAACCAACCTGCAACAAGAGACTAAAGGTCAGTTCTTATATTAATTGGGGGACGACCAAGACAAATTAATATTAGTTTTTTGTCTGTCACCATTCCATTTATAATGGAACCTATCAAAAGGTTGCAATGCTTAGGGGTGTTATCCAAGAAACATACAATCTTTTATATTCTACTTTCCAAGAAAGAGGAGAAGGCTCATACATGAAAGCAGAGGAAATCCAACTTCAGAATTCTCTCTTTGGTTTCCTAATTCATGTCTCAACATGAAGCAGGCCAGTTGGTGAGACAACAAAAATAGGGACATAAGATGTAAATAATCACCTTCAAGACAAACACCGCCCTTAAGGAATTCACAGACATAGTCATGTATTTGAGGGATAGTGCACCAAATTGGTTTACTATTGCCATCTTCTGAGATGTTCTTTTGACTTCCCAGTCTAGCCTACAGTCCAAGTGTTCTCTGGAAATCTCCAATCCAAATATGAATAAATCAGGCCTGTCAAACTGGCAACCCCATGGCTGGATAAGTCATGCGCAGGCCACGTCTATCCTGGCTCCGCAAAGGCAAAAAAACTTTGTGATATGTCACGATCTGGCCTGTGACACCGAGTTTGACACCTGCGAATTAACTTGATCCTGCTTAACTTCTAAACATAAAGAAGGTCAGATACTGCTGCCACCTAGTGATGTGTAAGGGAAAGAGTGTGGATCTTATAAAACAATTACTGATACTGCTGATCCACAAGTCTGCACAGAAATTTGTTGTACTGATTTCAAGGGGCATCTGCCAAAAAAAAAAGTTACTATAAATAAGATCAGCATACATCATGTTGATCAGGCTCCATCACTGACATGCCTGACCATGGTAGTTCAATGAAGATCCAAAAGAACATAGAATAACCATGTTGGAAGATCTTCTAGTCCAATCTCCTGCTCGAGCAAGAGATCTTACACCATTTCACACGATATATAGGGACAAATATATACAAATGGTTTCTTCTTGAAAACCTCCTTTGTTGGAACACTCCAATTTCAGGAGGCAAGGTATATCACTGAGAGAGAGAGTTTGTAATGCAACGTAACACCACAATGGGACATTTGTCATCTGCCTACTGAGGACACCCAGGAGACTCCCAGGAGAATGGACCACAATTCCCAGAATTCCTCAACTCAGCAAAGCACCCAAGAACTGCCAAAGTTAGGAAACACAGTACCAAATCTTTACCAACACCTTCTATTTTGAGGGAATCTCAGAATAACTACCTTTACCTATAGCATTTGCTTTTAAAAAGTGAATTTATCCCAATAACCATCTGCCTTTTCCTTGTTTATGACTAAGCTGCTAATACATTTTGTTGGGCTAGGATCCCCCAGACAGTCAATTAACTCACATCCTATTTGGATTTACAAAAGCAATTAAAAACGTAATTGTTTCAAGAGGTCTTTGAAGGGGAAGCGAATTACTCTCTGGTTCTACAAGCATTATTTTTGTTAGCATTGTGTCTCAGTTTTGAAGTTGTTGTTATTTTTGTTGATGCTTTATTGTTTTCCTAAACTGGCTTTTGTCAATGCTATTGTTTATATGAAATTGGATGTAAGCCATCTGACTCTGATATCTGATTGGAACACTATAATAGTCTAGTGAAATTAAATAAATAAGATATTGAATTTTCCTTTTGAATAACCAACTGCATTCCTTGATAAGTCATAAAAATATCTAATGGACTGTTTCCTAACTCTGTTTTACTCTGATTAGTATCTAAGCAAATAATTCTCAAGCAGCCAAAAACAATTACTACAGGGATTTTTTAATACTCTGAATTTGAAAGTTTATCTTCTGTGAATGACAATTCCCACTACATTAATTAATAAATTAATAATTAATTAATAAACAATTCTACCTGTACATTTTGCTCAAAAATGGCAGTACTACTTGAGACTCTTTTATTTTGTTTATTCAAAGTCATATTTAATACAAAATATACATGAACTGGTACAATATTGTTATTTTCAGAATTGTGAATAACTTTCAGAGATTGCTCTCCATGTTCTACATAATAAAACAATTTATCTGTTATTCTGATTTTTGTTCAAATATATTCCTATTGCTAATATTTTCCTGCCTTGGTACCATACCAAAAGGTTCTAGTGATCTTGTTGCATAGTTCTCAAGCCTACTCTTGCTAAGAAAAATAATAACAATAAAATTATATACTGACATTTTTAATGCCATACTGTTGTTCACATCATTGTTCCACTTAATCATATCTAGGGGTGACCAGAAAAGCTACATGCTGCTGATAGAATTTTTTATTTCAGATTCACATATGATCCAAGAGTTCTATGAACCAGAAATGCACTTCCATAATTGTTTGCTTCTGCTAAAGAATGGAAGGCTTTGAGAAGCATAACCAAAACCTATATATTGTGACAGAATTGGTGAATATTTATATTTTAGGTTAGAATTTAGTGTTCTTTCTCCTTTTATATTGTTGACCAATATTGTAGAATCCAAACCATAGAATTGTATGAATGCATTGAACATAATATAATATTTGAGTTAAATTAGTGCTTTTTTAAACATCTTCTTGAATTCTTTGAATAGAAAGGCTTCTGCAAAAGATTCACAGTGTCTATTCATGCTAATGCCAGTAAGGCAGCTCTGTACCACAGGTAGTCCTTAACTTAATGTCTGTAATTGTACGTCGTACTGGTTGTTAGGTGGCTGTCCTAATTTTGCAATATTCAAGCAAACCACCATAATTGTTAAGGGAACACATTGTCCATAATGTGTGTAAATACCTATTTCTTACAAAAAAACATCATAAACCCATCACAGATGTTGCAAATTGCCATAAATGTAAACTAGTTGTCAAGAATCCAAAATGTGATTGTCAGGGTTCTGACCAAAGCCCTAATAAAATCAGGAGCCTCAAGCCATTTTGCAAGAAAAATCAAGTTGTTTATTAGAAGCGCCATGTCCACTTGTTTATTAGGAGTGCCAAATGACCTACATGAAGCCAGCTCTGACTTTACCCAGTTCGCGCCTTGCCTCTAACCCTGTTGCCCCCTCCCCTCAAGGTGTGCCACCAGTCACATTCCCCAATGAAGCAATTTCGTGCATTGTAGAAGTCACTCCCTCTGGCTGTTGCGGGTCTCCATGGAGATGGCCTTGACTTTGGCCGGCTAGGATGTGTTTTGTTTTGACTGAGGTGTTTATTCCTTGATGCAGCTGCCAGGCACAATTTCCCATCCCTCTGCCTATGGCAACTCAGGAGCAGATCAGGAAAGCTTCGCGAGTTGACAGTAATCACATGACCATGGGGGGGCCTGGCCATCAAAACTTTGAATCTGGGCCATAAGTATCTTTTTGGTGGTTCACTGTGACTTCAACCTGTCATAAGTCAAGGATTACCTGTAGATTGCTCTGAGAACTTTTTAAGAGAAAAGTATCCTGGCTGGATTTAAGCCAATGATTTCTTTCGGGTTACTCTGTGAGCAACTGCATAACCTCTTTCCTTAGTTCCAAGGACTGTGCTAAAGTAAAAGGCTTCATTTTCGAGCAACAGGGAATTAAAATATACAGGCTTACTTAACACTATCTGGAAATATCAGTCAATCACAAATAATCTCCCAACCTTTAATAGAGTACAGTGCGATTACAGTTAACTACAACTATGTCACCACCAAACTCAGTGAGCTTTTTGTCACTACTTATTTGAAGTGCTATCCAGCCATCCTTCAGAGACCAACAAAACCTACATTGGTGTCATGCCCCCGTTAGAGTCTGAATCTGCGGGGAAAGATGAGCTAGAACAAGAACTGATAGTGATTGAGAGGGCAGCTTGGCTGACCTTGGAGGAAACTGGGGAAGGGCAGAGTCAGTCCAGGCAAGGCTTTTCAAAATAAGTAAGGCCTGCAGGCAGGGAGGACCAGAGGCAGGATGAACATGAGAGACAGAGCTCAGACGAGGAAAAAGGACCACCCGCTCCTGATCCAAGGGCCCAGAGAGTGCAGGGAAGGCATGATCAGTGGAGACTGAGCGGGCTATTCGGGAGGAGAGTGCCCGCCCATCTTCACCAGGCAGACCTGGGGAATAAGACGCTATAAGGAGGGGCATTTGTTGGGAACAAATTCTGAGTTCCTGAAGTGTTGCGTGCTGACATTTGACTTTGCCAAGAGTCCTTGCATTCCTTTTGGTATTCTGGACTAATTACCTTGATCTTTTGCTCCCTAAACTCCTTGATTTGTCCTTGATTTGCCAAATACATTTGGATTTATTTCCGTGCAGCCTTGATGCATACAGTGCTGGGCTGGACTAATTGCAGCCAGAGGCTGCTTGAGGTTTGTGTGGGGTTTTGTTATCACTCTGCTCTGGGACTTGCCAGAAATCTAGGAGTGTTTGGGGAGATTTGGAGTAATAAAGGGGCAGTTTGAAGTGTCAGCTGTTTGTGTTATCTCTGTGCCGTGCTCTGGGTCATCACATTTGGCTTGAAACTTTTTGTCTCCTTTGCTAGTATCAGGCCTGCCTCTTTCCCCACTTATGGTACTGCAGTGTAATTGTTTGATTTCTTTCCAAGGTAAGGGTGATAGGATCTAAAGCAGGGGTGTCAAACTGGTGGCCTGCAGGCCAGATGCGTCACACACAGTCCACACCCACCCCAGTTCCATGAAGGGAAAAATATTGTGATATATCACATGATGGCAACATGACACAGTGAGTTTGATACCCGTGACCTAAAGGATTGTATGCATCTTGAAGCTGTCCTTAGATCAGACATGGACATTTTACAGCCCTTAGGCTACATATGGCCTGTGGGTTGGTCTCAGTTTGGCCTGCAGCATCAGCAACATTGGTGGCCTTCGACACTGTCACATTTGGGATCTCATTTTTGGAGAGTCAGGAGGCTGTGCAAGAACACAGCTCTTTTGCACAACTTCCAGAGGGTCTCCTCAGCCTCTGAAAATTGTACAAGAATGTTATTTGCTTTTAAGAATAGGTCTTGGTTAATGCTGATTTCTCACTCAAAATACCATTTTGATATGTCTGTCATAATTGGCCATCACTGGTCTAGTGGTTAAGGCACCTGGCTAGAAACCAGGGGACTGTGAGTTCTAGTCCTGTCTTAGGTATGAAAGTTAGCTGGGCGACTTTGGGCCAGTCACGCTCTCTCAGCCCAACTTATCTCATAGGGTTGTTGTTGTGGGTAAAACAGGAGGAGGAAGAAATATGTATACTTGGTGAGATAAAGATGAATAAAGAAAAATAAAGAAAAGCAATGTCATGAGAACTGCAGAAAAAACAGAGGTTGCTAAGGCATGTTTGGTGTATGGTTAGGTACAACTGGATACAGATACAGATTAACAGAGTTGGAAGGGACCTTATACGTCACCTAGTCCAACCCACTGCCCAAGCAGATCCTACACTATTTCTGCCAGATAGCAGTCTAGTCTCTTCTTGAAAGCTTCTGGTGATGAAGCTCCCACACCTTCTGTTCCATTGAATGATTTCTCTCATTGTCAGAAAAATTCTCATTTCCAGATTGAATCTCTCTTTGTTCAGTTTTCATCCATTATTCCTTGTTTGGTCCTCAGGTGCTTTGGAAAATAGCTTGACCTCCTCCTCTCTGTGGCAGCCCCTCAAATATTGGAAGACTGCTATCGTGTCTCCCC
>JANHZT010006318.1:61718-74201 GCA_032468215.1 Stegonotus admiraltiensis
CATAGTCTCATTCCTATTCAGTGCTTTAATATCCTTTAGGTCCTTAGGTCACTCCGTGAATATAGCTGCTGGTGGGATTATGTAATCAACTGTCCTTGCTTTTCTGTCAACATTTTCAGTCACTAGGTGGAATCTCAGAAATCAAATGCAAATAAATATTACATTCACAGAGAATGGATTCAAGCAAATCTCTCAAGAAAATGGCAGTTTTTGAATATGGCATAGTTATGTTAAGATTGGCAAATTGCATAAATCTAGCAAAGTCATCTTCCAACTTTTCCTTCAGAGGTAGGTCAAGTTAACCATCTTTTTTCAGATTCGTTTTCTTTTTTACTTCTTTTCTTGCCACCTTTCCTGGGAACACAGTTATTAGAGTCAAAACAAAGACAGTCCTAGAGAACAAATTTGAGTACAGTGATACTTTCCCCCCATATACTAGAAATGCACAGATTTAGAGCTGGTTTAAATAGTAACTTAAGAAAGTGACTCTTTCTCGCCACTGTTTCTCTATGTCAGAGCTTCATAACGTTATTTGAACCAAAGGCAAAACTTGGCATACTGGTGGATATTCTCCCAAAAATAGGCAGGACTGAGACAAAATGTGGACTAAGCCATAATTTAAACTGCAATTAAGTTAAATCAAAGCAAAAAATAAAATCACTACATTTAATATTAGTATCTGAAATGTATGCAATAAGTATAAAAATATTCAAATTTTAAAACTGCTATATAAGCTACATCTAATGCATTAGGACCAGTGGTGGGTTGCCTCCGATTCGCACTGGTTCTATAGAACCGGTAGTAAAATTGGCACGAGGCCCCACCCACTGACCCCGACGTCATCAGAATGCTTCTGTGCATGCGCAGAAGTGCGAGTACACAGCCCCGTTGTGAACCAGTAGTAAGGGTACGTAGAACCCACCCCTGATTCCACTACATGCAGTCCTGGGATTCTCCTTATGCTTCTTTGTTCTGTATGGGTTGATTGCATGTTATGTTATTCATGTATAGGATATACCATATGAACTAAAGATTCTTTTGCAGCCATGTTGAAAACCAAGCTGGAAATTGTATATTGCTAGTTAGGGCATAATTGAATATTTATATTTCTCGCCACCATAATAATTAGAGTTTAACATTCCATTTTATGGTAGAGGAGTCAAACTTTTTGTTTTATTATGTCCCTCATAGGGGGAAGGCGAATATAGTCAAATACTTAATAGAAACCTAAGAATCTCCTGCATTTTGATCTTGTGCACATTTTCTTGGTATGCTGTTATAATCTTTGTGGGATTCTAATATGAGTAACTTGATTCAAGACTGCAAATAAAACAATTACAAATCACCGTATAAGAAAGACAAATTGTAAGCTGTTTTGGACTGATCCCTTCTGTACTTCACAAGTAGATCTTAATGTTACTTTTTAGAGCTGAGGCTTGCAAGAATCATTTGGTTTTTCTGAATTGACAACTCAGTCCTATACCCACAGTTGCTGTGTTCTTTCTAAACTCAAATTATTATCTTTTGTTCAGTAATACTGGTCTGTCTCCCACTAAGAAGATTTCAAAGTGCACGATTCTTTCAGTCTTCTAAACTTAACATCCTTCTGTCCCTGTTTTGTTACTTTGGCTACTCCACTGGAGCCGTGAATGACTCCACCTTGAATTAGAGCTCATAAAAGTCACAGTGTCTAGACACTACTCTGCACTGATGCCAGAACTTACAGCTCTATCTCCAGGCACGGCTCTTGTCTGTTACAGAGCACAGAATATAACTGTTCTCAAAAGTTTCTGCCTGGTTAACGAGAAACCAGTTCTTTATATCCTAGTGAGTGCATTAGAAACTATTGTCAACAAGGGTGAGATATCCAGCTGGAACATAAACCTCTTCCAGATCTTTCATCAAGTTCCAGGGAAGGCAAACTATCACATGATGCAAGAAAGAGGAAGAGTGATAGTCCTACAACTTGTTCTTAGGTATAGTCATTCAGCTTGACAGCCTTTGATCTCTTTGTGAAAAGTGTGCAATTGCTTTTCTCTGACCAGTGGAAGCCGACATGGGTGTCTCAGCTTTTCCTTGCAAGGCAACGAGACAAAACACTGCATTATGCACAGTGTGCATTGACTTAGAACTAAATTGGCTCCCACCTGCTACAAGCCCAGGGAAGCATTCGGTGTTGCTTTGCTTATAAATAGCGCACACCTCATTCAAGTGCTAAATTAAATTAGACCTAAAATATTCACATAGCCAGCACCTGGTTAACTGCTAATGGCAACTAACGGCTGCAATATGAATAAGCACTCTTACCTCCCCGTCTCTTTTCGGTACAGCTATTTGTTATTAAATTTGTTAAACAGCATGATTAGTATTTTTAAAACTGTTATTTTCTATTGCCATATTAGTAATCCTTCCCAGGCAAGCAAATGTCATTCTTTCAACCTCTCTTTTTCAACAAAGAAAACTATTATAACTTAAAACATTTCCCGTAGAATTTGCCATTCGCGTAATCACATGGACTTAGAATTGTATTTGGCACCTTGCTGCCTAAAACAGTTTAAAGTGTAATAGAAACGGTTACATATGAACATTTTGTCAACCTTTTGACCAAGTTCAAGTATAATCTATCAGATGTAAAACAGAATTAGACAGCAGGAAAGAACATTAGCATTGAGAACTAAAAAACAGACAATAATTTTGTTTGCTGTAGCTGTGCAGATAACCCTGGAAGTGACTTCTTTCAAGATTTCTTCCATAAATCCACAGACCAATACTTTTACTGCCTACTGGGAGTGTGGTTAAAATTTAAGACAGAAGACTTCTCAGCTAGGAATTAAACCTGGGACGTAAATTCCGTGCTGCTGAACTATGGTTTCCTCATCTGAAACATTTTACTGTCTGCTGTGTCCAGGTATAATATATTTACCCAGTGAAAGAGTTGGAACTCAGTAAAATTTATTTTAAATATTTTAAGTATTTCCAGGAAGGCTATGTCTGTTTTGAAAATGATTTAGAAAACATGCTTTGCACTTTTAAAACAGTATAGCTTTTTCATGCTGGTGAGAAAGGCTGAAAAAGAACGGCTGCTTTTGATCAGTATTAATTGATATGATTTATATATCTGATTGAAATATGCTTCTATCTACATGGATTATGTGAGGTGGATAAATCACCTGAAATCAAAAAGACTCTGCAGTTAAACACCCAGTTATCAGAATAGCACTGCAGTTGTACATGATCCAAAGGTTTTCCAAGTAATTAAAAAAAATTAGCCTTAATTCGCAGTAATTCAATTACAATAATCACTTTCCTGTTAATCTACATTCTGTCATTCTTTTGTTATTCTAAATGCATTCAAAGCATTTCAGAGATTATATTCTATGAAATATTAGCTTGCCTTTTTTGAAAATAGTATGTCTACAACTGCTTTTGTCATCTTTTTAGTATTTCAGTATATTACATATCTTTCAGAAGCAACTTCAGTAAGTTCAAAATAGTACAGTTCTTACTAATAGTAAGATTACTAAAAGACTGCAGTTAATCCATGGAACTATAGACATTTCAGGCCTTCAAATAGCGGGTGCTAAATTTATTGATTTCTTATTTGTTGGCTAGGAAAAAGATATAAATCCCCAATATGAGATTCCAACATTCTTACGAATTGAGTATTTCTCAACTCCAACAATTTTAAGATGTGTGAATTTCAGCTTTGAGAATTTCCCAGCTAGCACATAAGGTGTTGAAATGACAGACTGAGAGTACAATTTCCAGAAATTCCAGCCATTATGATCCATAGTGAGGTAATACTTAGTCTAATGGTTTCCAAAACATTTCTCAACCTTGGCAAATTTAAGATGTCTGAGCAAATTTAAGAATCTCTCAGTCAACACCTGAAGTCCACAGATCTTAAAGATTTTACATATACATATTTATTTCAAATAAAATTAATGCTAAGTATCTATGTCTGATTATAAATTAGTAATTTAACTATAAAATCTAGACTGATTAATTTCTGAAAAATAAATATATTTCTAAAACACTTTGAAGATGTAGATGAGTTACCATTAATTAACCTAACACATAACTAAGCAAATGTTGTTATTATTAGACATAGAAAACAAAAGAATATTTAACTATTTCACTAACATTTTAAGACTTTCTTATTTCTTTAGTTCTATATTTCTTTGCTAAGATATCATATTATAAGTATTTTTACTTTCAGCTTCAGGGCCTTTTATGGCGGATTATACAATTGCATAGTATGTTTGATATGGCTTGGAGCAAATAATTATAATTGTACACATTCCCAACTAATTGTGGCTCATAGTAAAATCTAATAGTAAAATCAGCATAACCTGAAAAAATTTTTATACTTTGTTGTAGTTCCCTTTTCACTAGACAGTGAGAGACTTAGAACTGAGTCTGTTTCATCAACTATCTCTGTTCTCTCCTGCATTCATTTATAATTTCCTAAAGTGTAGGTTGCAGATGTTCCCATGGCAAGCATGTAAGAAGGAAAACTTTCAAAATGCATTCAAGGTGCAAAGCTTACTGAGTTCCTTGCCTTCTATATAAATTCCATTGAAATACAAAAAAAGTGGAAAATAATTCTAACAAATGATCTTAATATAAACCACTGTTGACCTAATGGTTATAACCTCTAATTTGGATAGAACTAAAATACTAATATTTTAGTAAACATGCCTCCAAGAGATAGTATTTTTAAAAAGTTTGAATAGTTATTTTCTACTGGAGTGGAAGAAGAACCAATGGTTTAATCCAGCAGATTAAATGTAATATGTCAGAGCATCATGGTGGCCTAGAGATGAAAACACTCATCTCCCACTTGGAAGGTTGAGCGTTCAATCCTAAAGCAGATGTTTCTCTATTAGGGGTATCTGCTGTGAACTCCATGTAGACATCAGAAAGGGCATCCAGCCAGTAAATGTTCAGCTCCATTCAGTCACCCCAACTCCACTCCGAATCAAGGGATTACAGGGTCATAAAAAGAAAAAAAATAATCTGCCAGATTAACCCAGCAGAGAAGGTTTACTGCATTGATCACAGAACTGCAACTATCTAGATCCAGAAAAAGACTTCTCAGCTATAGTGTGTGCTCCTTGGAACATCTTATCTTCTAGGTTAAGATCTGCCTCCACTCTCCCTTCTTTTCACAAGAACCTGAATATCTGGCTCTGCTGGTTGGCCTGGGGACCAGATGGGGGAATTCCATGCTGGAAGTGGCTGCTGGATTTATGGCAGATTTCACCTCCCCCACCTCGCCCTCTGCTCTCCATCTGTCCTTTTTTCATATTGATGTTTTCTTGTAGTATTCTTTTTCATTATTTATTTTTTTGTTCTATTTGTTTACTTTTGTTTATAATCTTTTCAAGTATTCTTTTTTATTGTTGCAAACTGCCTAGAGTTTGCACAACGAGATAGGTGATGAATACATTTAACAAGCAAACAAACAAGCAAGCAAGCAGACAAACAAGTAATCCTGCCTCTCTCATTGTAGTTTGGAAAGAATTATGATTTGTTTATTAAATTAAACAAATAATGCATGACTCTAGATGTACTCATGAGTTAACTGGATCAAGGCTCTTAGTGAAAAAACTGAATCGCATGCTTAATTTTTTTCTCCCCCTTTTAAGTTCATGTGGAACTGTAAAAATAGTGATTCTGTGGGTAGTGTCAAACAAACCAGTCTGAAGGTGGCAATCTATACAGGCCTGGTTTATTTTCTGAAGGCCATATCAAACCCAAAACAACTCCTCTCTGTCTCAGTATCTTTTGGTCACTTTAAAATAGATTGAGCATCTTGACCATGGTTATACACAATACACAAGATAGCATCCAGCCTACTCAGGAGACCTGTTGTCAAGGCAACTGGGATAGCTCAGTGGCTGTGTTTAACCTTTTTTGCCTGGGCCCCTTTCACAATAGGTAGTAGAAAAGGGAACAAGCTCATATAGCCTATAAAATGCTTTTGGAAGAGCAACTGCTCCCAGTTTTCCTCTTCTGGTGCTGTAGTTCTGCCCTCCTGCAGACTAAGTCTTAAAAGCCTAATCTGGCCCAATGTATAGAAGGAGGGGACCCCGCAATAGATAAATAATGAACTCTAAGCTGTGCCCCACCTTTTAAAACTGCCATTCAGTTTACTGCCAAGAGGTTCTGAAAAGACTCTTAATTCAGATGCCTCCTTTTGTATAGCTGTAGACCCAGTTAAAACACCTTGCTAAATTTCTTATGTCTTAGGACGAAGATGAACTCACATGCAGAAGGACAGTGTTTTGTTACTCTTAAAAATCTAATATTAATCACAAAGATTATTGCGCTACATTTTTAAAATATAGATTTGCGCCTTGGTGTACATTTTAGACTTCCTTGTATGTACTGCATCTCTAAGGCCTCTGCACAATTTTCACCAATCTCTGGAAACTGCGAAATTCATTGCAAAATATTTTATCTTTCTTTTCTATAAGTACTTCATAGTTGATTTGGAGGTACAGTTTGGACTGTTGTCTTATTGAAATATCCAGCCTCTTTCAGCTTCAGTTTCTTCATTGGCAATCAGATATTAGCTTCTAGGGCTCACTGCTATTTACTGACTCCATTCTTTCTTCTACCTGCAAATATTTCCTGAGGCCTTATTTTAACAGTTGTAACTAACTTTCATTTTAAACATGTTTCTTACTGTTGAAATTGCTACCATGTTTCCACGAAAATAAGACCCCATCTTATATTTTTTGAACCCTGAAACAAGTGGTTGGACTTATTTTTGGGGAGGTCTTATTATTTTGGAGTACGTGGAGCAAGACGGGGCTCCTCTTGCCATCTTACCTGATTTCCAGCTCTGTCTCCCTAGCCCTAACCAGAGGAAATGGCAGGGACTGGCTGCACATGTGGTTAAATATTTTCGGGGAGGGCTTATTTTTTGGAGGGGCCTTATTTTAGCTAATGCACTCAAAAGCCTGATTGGGCTTATTATCTGGGGAGGTCTTATTTTTGGGGAAACAGGGTAGTTGGATGCATTTGCTCTTTTCTTGCCTTTTAGGAGTGAATTATATTCAAGTTCCAAAAGTTCAGACAGCTGCTTACAAGACTCTATTGAAAGTAGACAAAACAACAGTCACTGGAGTTATGATAAAAATGTCTGAGTATTTGTTCACTTGTGGAATCATTTTTCCAGGTCAGCTATAAGCTTAAGACATCAGTTGCATCTTTCGGACCTTATTAATAGATACTTTTACAGAGGAATAAGAGGAAAAGGGGGAGAAAGGAAGCAGAAGTGAATCAGCTGAAAATATATCCAAACATCTGTTACATGCATTGTTTATTTATTTTCAATGTGTAAATAACTGCACATGCTGTAAACAGTAAGTATGAATTTAAATTTGTAGAAAGGTGTCATATAGATATTGAGTCAGCTTCTGTTCATTTAGAAATTCACTGAAATGTAGAATTTGATTCTAACTGCCTAAACTTTCTTGTAACCTACAAATTAATTGTGAAAAAATAAAAATTAAGATTATATTCGACATTGGGTAACATATGACTGAACTTCAGAGCACATTCCAGTTAAAGTATTATTTTACAATAGGTTACCTACAACACAAGTTAAAATGGGATCATGAGTAGCCCTGCTCCTAAGGTTAATATAATAGTAGGCAGGGCCTGCATAAAAATACAGAGGGCTGAGGGCCATTTCACCATTTGTATATTGACTTTGTCATTTTACATGTCTCTGAACTGAGCTAGGGGCTGATACTATAGTAGTTCTTCAGGGGTGTCTGTGAAATGCAAGGCCAAAAAAGTCAAAAAGATATATATGAGGATACTGTGAAAACCACCATCTTTATCATATCCATGATGCCTCTGAAATACTTAATTAGACCTTACAATTTCTTTCAAGTGGAAATTGAATAAGAGATAGCTGGGTTCTATAACACCATCAATATACTGTCCAGCAGAAATGAAAGAATCCATGTTGAGTGGTGGTAGAAACAGGATGATGGTTAATGATTCCAGCAAAGAATGTGTTCTACATATAAGCACTGATAAAAAGAGGTTAGCAGGAATTCTGCAAAAGAAAAGCTTCTGAACACAAATATAACCCATTTGAAAAAGCAGTAAATGAGCTCAACATATTTTGCAATCAGATTTTTGGAATCATATATGGTATATTACTCAATAATATTAAACTTTACATCCGCTTGATAATCCTAGTTCTTCAGGGAGGTGGTGGTGGGGAAGAGTAACCCAACATAAATGTCTCAGCCATGAAAGTACTGTTTGTGACAGTGGTGAAATGTAAAATTTGTTACTACCGGTTCTGTGGGCGTGGCTTGGTGGGGGGGGTTAATTATTTTTCCACTGTTATCGCGTCGGCAGATATTCGTCTGGCTGCCCTGTTTAAGGTGACCTGCTCCCTGCTACACTTGGGAGCGTGGGAAGACCCCTTGCAGGGTAGGGCTGAGGATTTTGTGCAATATTTGCATGACAAAATTGCTCATATTCAGGAGGGCTTGGACTCCGACTGGGTAAGTGCAGATGGGGTGATGGAGGTCAGTCTTGAGAATGTTATCTGGGAGGAGTTTGACCTGGTGACTCCCAAGGACGTGGACAGGATTCTGGGTAGGCTTAGCGTGGCCACATGTTTATTGGACCCGTGTCCCTCCTGGTTGGTATTGGCCTCCCGGGAGGTTACATGGCTCCAGGAGATTATTAATGCTTCTTTGAGTGAGGGCTTTGATGAGGGCTCCTTGAAAGAGGCGGTGGTGAGGCCCCTCCTCAAGAAGCCTTCCCTGGACCTGGCTGTTTTAGCTAATTATCATCCAGTCTCCAACCTTCGCTTTGAAGCGAAGGTTGTTGAGAGTGTGGTGGCGCGACAGCTCCCCCAGTACCTGGATGAAACTGTCTATCTAGATCCGTTCCAGTCGGGCTTCAGGCCCAGGTACAGCATGGAAACGGCATTGGTCGCTTTGGTTGATGATCTCTAGAGGGCTTGGGACAGGGGTTGTTCCTCTGTCCTGGCCCTATTAGATCTCTCAGCAGCTTTTGATACCATCGACCATGGTATCATGCTGCGCTGGTTGGAGGGGTAGGGGGCACCGTGCTGCGGTGGTTCTCCTTTCTCTCCGACCGGTCGCAGTTTGTGTTGGCAGGGGGGCAGAGGTCGACCTTGAGGCACCTTGTTTGTGGGGTGCCACAAGGGTCGGTCCTCTCGCCCCTCCTGTTCAACATTTATGTGAAGCTGCTGGGCGAGATCATCCGTGGTTTCAGGGTGAGGTTCCATCAGTATGCTGATGGCACTCAGCTGTACATCTCCACCCCGGACCACCCCAATGATGCCCTTGATGTGATGTCCCGGTGCCTGGAGGCCATGCGGATCTGGATGGGGAGGAACAGGCTCAGACTCAACCCTTCCAAGACTGAGTGGCTGTGGATTCCAGCGTCCCGATATAGTCAGCTGACGCCATCGCTGACTATTGCAGGTGGGTCTTTGGCCCCCACGGAGAGGGTTCGCAACTTGGGCGTCCTCCTGGATGCACGGCTGTCTTTAGAAGACCATTTGTTGGCTGTGACCAGGGGGGCTTTTTATCAGGTTTGCCTGATTCGCCAGGTGCGTCCCTTTCTGGATTGGGACTCCTTGCACACGCTCACTCATGTCCTCATCACTTCCCACCTGGACTACTATAACGCTCTCTTCATGGGGCTCCCCTTGAAGAGCACCCGGAGGCTCCAACTGGTCCAGAATGCGGCCGCACAGGTGATTGTGGGTCGACATGGCGCTCCCATGTAACACCTATCCTGCACAAGCTGTACTGGCTTCCGGTGGTCTTCCGGGTGCGATTCAAGGTGTTGGTGAACATCTTCAGAGCGCTCCATGGCCTAGGACCTGGATACCTACGAGACCGCCTTCTGCCACCAATAGCCTCCCACTGGCCAGTACGCTCCCACAGAGAGGGTCTCCTCCAGGTGCCATTGGTCAAACAATGTCGACTGGCGACCCCCAGGGGAAGAGCCTTCTCTGTGGGGGCACCTGCCCTCTGGAACGAATTACCCCCTGAGATTCATAGGATCCCGGACCTACGCATCTTCCGCCTTGCCCTCAAGACTCTTTTATTCCAACAAACGGGGCTGGCATAACTCTTTTAACTTTCTAATTGCCAATTTTAACTTTTAACTCTTGAAGTCTAAAACATATGGGTTTTAATTAGCTATGGGCCAAATTGTTTAATATAGTTTTAAATTGTTTTTAAATTTTTAATTTGTGTGTTTTATTTTGGCTGTACACCACCCTGAGTCCTTCAGGAGAAGGGCGGTATATAAATACAAACAAACAAACAAACAAACAAACAAACAAACAAATAAATAAATAAATAAAATGACTGAGTGGGCGTGGCCAACTTTTTAAAAAAAACTTTTAAAACCATTTTTTCTACAACCTCTTTGGTTGAAGAGGTTGTAAAAAAATGCTTTTAAAAGCCTCTGACGATCCCAGCTGACTTGCCTGATCTTCCTGTACCTGACTATTTCTTGAGTGGCCACAAAACTAGCATTAAACTTTGTTTTCTTCTGAAACTTTTCTTTTCTTGGATTTATCCATGGTTGGCCTACCGGAGGGGTTGAAAAGCCCAATAAATTGCGTGCTGGGGGGGGGGGGGCGGGGCGGGGGAAACACTTGGAGGTTGTGATGCATATTTTGAGTGACAGGAAGCCACAGCGGAGGGGTGAAAGAGCCACATGCGGCTCCAGAACCGCAGGTTGCTGACCGCTGATCAAAAGAATCATAGCATTAATTCAAGAAACCATAAATGGAGATAAAGATTCCCCCCACCCCCATATTAGCAGCTACATATTGTTCCTATCATTGGAATGATTGATCAGAGATTTTTCCCACCAAAGATGAACTTAAATGAACAGTATGTTTCCTATAGGAGTGCAAAGATGCCCAAGGCTGACTATAATTCTTCTCAAGGATTCTAAAGAATGGCATTTCATTGTCTGTAAAACATCAAGATCTGATACAGATAAAGGTCAGGAGAAAGAAACAATGTTTGCAAAAAGTGTTCTTGGACTATGAGACAAGATGTGGCAGAGGAAAAGGGACCAAAGTGGCATCTGGAGCCAATTGAACTGCTTTTAAGCAGTTTCCGTGCTATAGTGCACTTCATTCAGGTGACTAGCAAAGGTCTGGCCGGACATTGTGTCAGGTGAAGAATCTGTGAACAGAAGATCACTGCCAAGTCACCGCCTGCCTTGCCTAGACAAATAATGCAATTCATCATCTTAGTGTTTTTTCCAAAAGATCTAAAAGTCTGCTTCTAAAAACTGTTGTAAAACAAGCTTTACATTTGAGAAATTTGCAAAAAATTAATTCTGTGAAATGGCCAAAAGAAAGCAATATTTTCTGCTAAATGATAAATGACATGGAGGAGGTGTACCAGCTCAGATTATTCAGACTATTGTTGCTTACTCAGATTGTCACTCCATAATCTCAGGCAAATCTCTTTCTGTTAGACATGCTGTTGGGAAGAACTTTCAGTGAGAGCAAAAGACATGGACCATAATCAGTTGAACATAGAATGGCTTAAATAATGCATGTTATTTTCTATACCCATTAAATCTATTAAATCTATTTGCTCTCTAGATTGAGAGCAAAGTCTAAAGTCCAGCTGAAATGCTTATGGGATTTCCTCTTTGCTGATGATGCTGCCGTCACTGCTCACTCTGCTGAAGACTTTCAACAACTTATGGACAGTTTTAGCAAGGCAAAGAGGCATGAACCAGTGAAATCTGGGGGCTGGGCAGGGGACAGAATGTATCTGCCCTCAGTGTGGAAGGGATTGCCTCTCTTGAATTGGCCTTTTTAGTCACACTAGATGCTGTTTTAGGACCTCTTTCCAGAGCACGATACCATAGTCTCTTGAGACTGAAGGATGCCAATGATAAATCTATTAATTTTTAATTAATTACATTTCTTAGTGCTTAATACACATCGTGTTGTCTGGGTATTTAATTTGCTTAACAACACATATTATGTTCTTAATCCCCACTCCTTATTTCCAACCACTGATAAAATAGATTCCATGTTTGATATCTTCTTTCTGTTTCATTTTTAATGTCAGGCTGTCCATTTCTGCATGCTCTAGTACAGTGATGGTGAACCTTTTCGGCACCGAGTGCCAAAAAGGGAACACTTCACGCATGTCAGGGCTGCAACCAAGAAGAGGAGCTTCCCAGGGTTCATGTGTGCTCCTGTTAAGGTACTTCTGGTTTCTGCCAGCAAGTCTTCCAGTTACTGCCGCTGATCATGCCAATCAGTTGGCCACCTGCATGCCCACAGTGCACATGCTCACGCACCTGTGTGTCTGGCCAGATGCTTCCAGCCCCAGAGGAAGGATCCACAGTTCTGCGTTGGGGGGAGGAAGTGTTTATCTCGGACTTTTGAGATAGGAAGGGGCCAGAACGAAGGGCAGC
>JANHZT010006320.1:15078-33243 GCA_032468215.1 Stegonotus admiraltiensis
TTTTAATTGGGTTTTTAACTTTTGTAGGGTTCTTTTTATTTTGGCTGTTCACCGCCCTGAGTCCTGTCGGAGAAGGGTGGTATATAAATTGAATTAATAAATTAATTAATTAATAAATATTCAAACAACATTTATACTACTTGAACCATTTGAACATTTTCTATATTACAGCTAGTCTTTTACTTACAACTGGTCTCTTAGTGATTGTTTGAAGTTACGACAGACCTCCCTTGAGTATTTATAACCCAGACTCGAAGTCCCAACACTCGCCCCCATTCCCTGGGATCATGTGATTGTGCTTCAAGAGCTCAGCAATATTTACAGCCATTTGTAGCCTCCAACATTCATGTGGCTTTTACAACAGATTTGCCTAAAACTGGCATTTACATCTGGTTTTTGGAACAACTGGCCCATAGGGAACCATTGGTTTGCTTAAAGACCATGGCATTCACTTAATGACTATTGCAAAAAAAGATCATAAAATCAGGTCAGTCACGTGGATGACCCTATTTATGACTGTTGTGAATTACAACTCAGATGGGCAGGCTCTGTTATATCATAACTCTAGGGCTATCTGTATCTGCATTGTCCAGAAATACAGTTGGCTGAAAGCATTTTAGTCGTAATTGAAAGTGATGCCATTAAATATTTAGTTTTACTTTTTCCTGTGTTAAATAATGAGGCAAATATGAATTTTAATGCTCTGTAATGTTGGTATAACCCATCATTATCCAGTCCAGCTGATCCTGCCTTTCTTTGCTGTATATCCTGATTATTTGTCTGTGCTAAGACAAATGGATGAGAGTCGTTTCTCTTTCCCCAAATTTCATGCTACCCTGATATCAACTTGTCCTGTTTTAAAATGTATTCATTTATTTGCATATTGAGGTATTTTAAAGAATGCTGACAAAAGACAGAAAAGGAAAAAATAGTGTAGAGCACTGGATGCTCGAGGTGGAGATATTTTCTGTTAACTTTTAGTAGCAAGTCTCAAGAGCAACTTTGAGTAAGGCATAAAAAAAAAACCTTGCTCTGTCAGGGTGTCAGAGTCACATCAGAATTCTTTCTCCGGTTCTTTACTTTTAAGAAACCACCATTCATAAAGTTGCTAGTTGTGTGAATGTTGCCTTATCTACTTGGGCTTTAGAGTAAGCAATAGATGAATGCTGGGTCATTTTTAAATGAACTGGCATACTTAGAAACTAGTGTGTTTGACACATTGTTTAACTGATTCATCAGATACTATCAGAGAAACACCTGCTCTTTGACTATGATCCATTATTCCAAGAATGCCATGTATTAATAGCTGTTTACCTTTTAAAATGGTCATTGTGGTGCCAGTTACCAGCAAGGGCAGCTTGCCCACAGTACTTGTGGAGCACCACAAATCTTTTGTCCTTGCCTACATGTTATAACTGTAGGTTGTCTGTAGGTTTAAAGCACGGCTGTCAAACTTGTGGCTCACAGACGAGATGCGCCACACGCTCACGCCCGGTTTAGCGAAGGGGGGAGGAATCACGATATGTCACGTGATGCCGCCGTGATAATGCAAGTTTGACACCCCTGGTTTAGATAGTGTTGTTTTAGCATTGGGAACTGAGATTCTGATTTACCTCCCATCTGGTGATATTCAGCAAATTAATAGCTTGCCTACCTCCCAAGTTTTTGGTGAGGGTGGTGGAAATTCAGTAGGCTGTCACAAGTTTGGGGGGGCGGGGGAATTGAATAAAAATAAAATGGTTTATTATGGTTTTCAGATTAATGGTATTGTTCACCAGTATTGATTATTTGATTTATTTTAATAGTTTGGATAAGGATCAACTCTTTCCGATCTCTTATAACTTTTGTTTTAAAAGCCTTAGTGATTATCTTTGGTAGGATTATTTCTTATTTGACAAGCCTATAATGTAGCTGAGCTTAGAGCTGCAGTCACCTCTACCTGTGAGTAAGCCTAGCCGAAGTAAGTTGGATTGATTTCTGTGTAAGCATCGTTCCATTTAACAATTCACTTGTTCCCCATAGGAGATAAGGAATTCCATGCAGGCAAATGAGTGGGCAGGTAGCAAGAGACCCCTTTCTCCATCATTCCTTGCCATTCTCCTTTGTTTCCATGTTGACAAGAAAAAGAAAATAAATTACTCTACAGATCTGTACTTTGCTCCTGTATTACTTAATGATAGTTTACCACCACCACCAGTTAGCCTCTTAAGAGGTTCATAGAGTAGGAGACCTTGGTGCTCTCTGAGCTTGGTTGTTTTCTTGCAGATGTTTTATTACGCAAATTAGATAATATCTTCAGTGCTCTGTAATGAAACATCTGCAAGAAAACAAGCAAACTCAAGGAACACCAACAACTCCTCACTTCAATTGTGAGTTACAAATATTCTCCTTTATAGGTTCACAGATTGCATGTTCATACTGATTTAGGGAAAGTGAGGGCTTCATTTTTTACAGCTCTGAAAATGTAGGTTAGTAATCTCTTAAAATGCCAAGGGGGGGAACAAGGCAAGATATGAATTGCAATTTGAGGCATCAGTTGGGTTTATAGATAGACATAGAGCTTGGCATTTCTAGCAGGGGCCCCATTTTTTCCTCTTTTTTATGATAAATGATACCACTCTACCATCTATCTGCCTGCCTATCTCTCTCTATCTCTCTCTATTATCTGTCTGTCTGTCTATGGCCCTGATAAAGACTATTCATTGAAAGCTACCTTCTAAAATTAAGTGAAATCGCAGTTTCATACTGACATCAGTTGTAATCAATATGATATAAATATGTATAAATAGGGCAGGCCATACATGCCTTATTTGGCATCTTTAAATAATGCTGGGGATGAAAATGACATCGCTGTACTGTTTTGAACTCATTCTGCCAGTGTTGCTGCTGGCTGAGATATCAGGCTTTGTGACATTTTTATTGTTATAGAGAATCTCTTTGATCTCTGCAACCTTGTTGGGTCTCCCTTCAAAGGAAGCAGCATCCAACTCTGCCCCAATTACTACCTAAATAGAAGATGTATGTGCCTGTTGATTCCCTGGTTAATGGTTCCCAAATGATGCTGGCAAAGCTAATTGAACTGCCACTTGGCTAGTGAGGGACAAGTTGCATTCTGCCTGAAAACCCACTGCTTATGAATTCTCTCTTGTTGTGATCTTGTGGCTTTTAGTTTATGGAAGCAGATTTAATTGCAGACGGGCAGAAATGAATTTACACTTTGCTCAGATTGTAAATGGCATCTCCTTATCTGCTTAGGTCAACATTACCCAACCTGTGTATCCTCCAGAATGCTGAACTTGGGTATGGGAATGCTAACTGCCATAATTCTCTACCCAGGCAGGCTATATCTGACGTACATCCAGGTGAAGATGCTGTTTGACCAATGTTTGTCTAAGAAGAGTTAAAACTTGGGATATTCTTATCAGCCATCAGAATTATGCAAGGGGTTCAGGATTCTTTTGATTTGCATACTAACAGAATGGGATCAAATCCGCACGAAAGCAGCTGGCAAGAGAAATATTGTGTTAAAAATGGAGCTGTAGGAAGAAAAACCCTTGCAGTTGGGTGGTGGCTCAGAAAGTTGCTGACTGCTCCATTCTGAGTTAGTCCCTTCCCCTCTCCCTCTTGCTCCCGTGATCCAGAGAGCAAAGTGTGCAGCTCTCCCTATCCTTTCCAGAGCAAGTAGACCAAAACATACAGCCGCAGCAGTACCGGGAGTTAGAAAGAATTCCAAAAACACTGTTTTGCATGTTTTCCTTGCCAGTATTAAAAAAAAAAGATAACAATAAGTTCAACAGAGTGGAGGCTGTATTGAACTCAGTGGCACCTACCTCTGAATAAACATGGGCTGGATGATGCCAGTAGGACATTTGGCTATTTCTAAGCCTAACTAGCTAGGAATAGATTGTCTCAGAATTGTTCTGATATTGCTGCTTTTGAATGTGACCCGGTTAGACCTTTTTCAGCCCGAGAGCAAAAATCACCTCTTGGCAAGAAACAAGAAATTCATGCTTACAGTGACATGTTTCTAGCAAAAGTAGGAAGCATCAGTTCTGACGTTGCACTGACTACCTGGCTACAACTGGCACATATTTCTCTCGTATATATATGTCGTTCTCACTTACATAGATGCAGCATCACCTCACTGCATTCAGAGTAGCAGCTCCGCTATAGCACTATACTTTGCCTGAACCCAGCCTTCCCCTGCATGAGCCAGATTCAGAGGCCTAACACAGGACGTCAACTCCCAGAATTCCTGAGTCAGCCAAGCTGTCTTAGAAATTCTGGGAGTTGAAGTCCACAAGGTGTAAAAGAGCCAAGTTTGCCTACCCCTGGTCTAACAGGACAGATTTAGCCTGGAGCAGGTTTTCCCATCCCTGCCCCAGAAGGGATCTTCCCAATAGGTTCTTGTGAAAACATTCAGCAATAGTCATCTTCATGAAGCAGCCCAACATCAGAGGAAGAGATGAAAAGTGGGGCCATGTCACAGTAGGGCATATCAAATTGTTCAACTTTCAAATTCCAAACATTAGGGGTGCTCAAAAGTTGTGACGTGCCTTGGGGATTGTAAAGATTTTTGGTTACTTTAATGTAATTTAGATGTAACTGCATAAATATAATAACTTCTTTAACATTTTATTTATTTCATTTCATCATAGCATTGCTGAGAGATCAGTGTCTGTTACCTATTTTCCAGTGGTTGCCTCACTTCATCAGGCTGCTGAAGAAGGAGAAGCCAGGAGGAACTTTTTAATTTTAAATTACCCAAGAACAAACTCGATTTCATTGAGGGCCTCATCATGCTTGTTTTTGACCTCAGGGGGCCGGAGTGGGCATGGCCAGGATGGGCATGGTCAGCTCGATGTCATTCGTGTCGGGGGCGCCTGTGGTGGCCCAAGCGCTCTGCCAGTGAAAACGGAGCTCCGATTTTGCTGGCAGAGGCACTGCAAGCCAGTCCTTCACTGTTTCCAGGGCGGCCCCACGGGCCAGATCTAAGCACCCCGCGGGCCGGATCTGGGCCCTGGGTCTTGATTTTGACACCCCTGCTCTAGAGCACCTTTGCATAAAAGTAGGGAAAAGGTGATTTAATTCTGTTCTGAAATAATCTATGAATTTAAGTCAGAAATTAAACAAATCATTGGGTTCATGTTAGAACTGGATGACTTTTTGAAACATAGGCTAGACCAGTGATGGCTAACCTTTTCTGGACCAAGTGCCCAAAGGTCTGCGCGTGCCCGAACCCCCAAAATGCAATGTACGTGCAGCCCCCACACATGCTCCCTGCCCTTGAATGTGCGTTCCCCTCGAACGCCTCCCGCCTCCCCCCCCCCGTGCATGCGCAGCAGAGACCAAAAGACCAGCTGTCTGGTGGGAGGCATGCACTCATGCTTGGCAGAGCTGAACTGGGGCAACAGCTTGCGTTCCATCAGAATGGCATGCCACCTCCAGCATGCCTGCCATAGGTTCACCATCACGGGACTAGACTACAAGTTAGTGCCTGTTTAGTCACCACAATGAGGACCAGCAATCTTTTGCTGTTACAAATCTTAGTTCAGTTGCCCTTGCTTTATTTACAGACTTAAGAAGAACATAAATGCTAGGACTCACCACAAAGTTGCTTCTTCATTGCTGTCATAATTGCGAATGATCCTGAGATGAGGCAGTCACTATCCAAGCATTACTTTTTGGGGAATTTCAGCCCCAATTCTCTTTGCCAGTTTTACTGAGTCTTGTCTGCCTAGCAGGCGGTAGGGATCAGGAAACAAACAAACCAGTATATTCAGACTTGCAGCATTGTCCCATAAATGCATTGCCATGATGCTTGTGGTCCTCCTCCAACTTTGCCACAATGTGGATCCTTGAATATACCACAGCTACCTTTCCATCCAATAGCAAATTTTGTGGCTGGCCATAAACAGTCAGTTTCTTCACCCACAGCCCTGTGCCTGACCCAGCACTTTATGTGGGGATGGCTTGGAGCCTGTATGCTTTCTTTTATAAAAGCAGTCATAGTGCCGAGACAAGGATATTCTTGTATGTGTGCATGCACATTACCAAAAGCCCTGGCAGGGCTCGCCTTGCCAATGACTTTCCCCTTATTGGCCTGGTCATAGATTGCTGGTTCAAAGCATCGACATTTTACCCGGGGCTTGCCGGTTGCATTTAGCGAGATTGCAGACTTGGGAGATGTAATGAAATGCAATGAAAAGCTCCAGCTGAGCCCTTCTACTATAGCCCCCCAGAGTAAAATCTTGGACTGCACAAGGGATGGAGGATGGAAGCATCGTTCTTTTAGAAGTCCGAGAAAGAAGGAGATGGGGAAGAGGATTGATTGCTTGTTTGTTTGTTTGTTTGTTTGTTTGTTTGATTGATTGATTGATTGATTGATTCAGGAAATTTGGAGTTACTCTGGTTTGGTATTGTTATACCAGTCAGTCTGCTGCTCTGGTTCTATTCAGGGAGAGCAATCTTTTTCACTAAGGCAGAGGGGGCGACAGGCAATGCATTCTTCTTTCCTTAAATTTTTGTCCATTTTTTCTTTGCATGTCTGTTTCCTTTTCACTCAACATTATCTATTGCACTTAAAATCTTGGACAATTCCCTCAAGCTTCCATGGTTCCTTTCTTTCTTATCTGGACTCACTGCACCAAGATAGTGTAGCTCCTAGGCAAAGCTAATGCCACTTGCTTGCTTGCTAGCTTGCTGAGCTCTTGGCACACTAAAGAGATTCATCTCTGTAAGGAATCTTAAAAGTATATAGATTTCACCTCAGACCAGGACCTGCAGTATGTTATTTGTTGTTGTTTTTTCTTTAGAAGAAAGAGCCCAGTTTACTAGGCGGCAGTTCAAATGTAAGGTCATTTGTTGCACTGCACTTATGCAGGTTTAAAAAGTTGAAAAATTGTTTAAGGTGAGAGGTCAGAGGGTGATATTGAGCTGTCCAAAATGCCAGAGAAATGCGGAATTTTGTTCAGACTATGATAGCTGGCTTCTTTGGGTCTTAAATTTACCTTCCATTGGGGATGCCAACTTGCTTGAAAGGCCATGTTGCTTCTCGATAAAGTAAAAATAATGACATAGTGAACAAAGAAGTTTTCGGCCACTTGAAATGAAGAGACTGTGCTGTACATCTGCTGTGTCTGCACCTTTCAGAGAAAAATATCTGCATATCCCACTCTGGCTTCTATCTGACATTGTACTTCCTTGCTTAAGTTAGTCCATTAATTAAATTTTATATTGGGTGGAAGGTTGAGAATTCAATTTCACTGGAAAGATAGTTTTGGAAGAAATGAGTCATGTCTGGTGATATTGCAGAAACTGGGAGCTCACTGAAATTTCCAGTTGTTAAGAAGTGCAGTTGCAACATCCTATATAACTCCTTGTTCAACTCTTCTGATTAGGACAATGCATTGCAAACTAAATGAATTTGTGCAGTTCCTTTGCATAAGAATTCAAATTATGTAAAGGAGTCAATTATCTTGACTGCTCTGTATATTTATTTTGGATGTTTTTATTGTTTTTATAGTTTTGGAATTGTAAGCCACTCAGAGTCATTTGAGATGAGTGGTTATAGAGATTGAATAAAAAAAGAAGTGAATAAATAAATATGAGATATATCTGGATTATATTCATGCTATTAAAATGACGTAATTCCAGCAATAAGAATCATAAAATGTTAAGAGCTGGAAGGGAGCTTAAAGATAGCCTAATTCAGTCTAACCAATGGAGGAATCCATTACTGCAGCATCCATGATGAATAGATTTTGATACTTCCAGCAAAGGACAGTCCATCCCCTTTCCATGAAATCTTTTCTATTGTTGAACAGTTCTTACTATTAAGAATTTCCTCTGGTGTCCAATCAAAATCTGTTTCCCTGTATTATTTTGCACCCATTGGTCCTGCTTCTACTTTTGGCTTGTTCTCCGTTCATTGTTCCATATCTTGGGATAGTCCAAACACCTTGGAACAAGGAGCTGTTTTCATATACTTTCTTTAAAAAAATTGTTTACTTATTTATTCATTGATAAAAATGGATGGGAGGGAAATTATCATAATCGCTAACGAATAAAACATATATTGAAGGCCTCAGATTGAAGAAGTCTGGTTTAGGAATTGGTTAACAAAATTATTTTACGTCCACATCCTTAAACCTTTTGAAAGAGCTTTTGTCCTCACAGGAGAATTTTGACTCTTTGAGAAAGCTTATATGTACTATCTGTTTAAAAGGAGAAAATGTTTTAATATTTTATTATACAGTGCCTAGAGCTGCTCCTTGAGGGAGATGGGCAGTTCAAAACTGTGAAAAATAAATAAATAAATAATAAACAGATGTGGCAGTATAGCTATGATATTTTAAATATGTGAGGCCACAACATAACTATCAAAATTAACTGAAGGGATAACATAGATTCTTGACACAGTGCATTTCTGGCATGGAAGAATTCATTCTAATCATAATACATATATTCTTTTATGTGAGGGGTAGAGATGTAATATCTCAGATAATGTATGGCGTCCTGCTGAATGGCCATCGATTTAAGCCCTATAAACTTGACACAGCATCCCAGCCAAATTAATGGCATGAAAAGACAAGAAAGAGTGGCATGTGCTTCAGATGTGCTAGATCCCTCCTCTCGGAAATGTTTCTGTTCACAAAGGGAAAGGTTTATTCACTGAGTTGAGGATACCATAAATTTTAGGGCTGTAGAGAACTGCTAGATCGGCTGAAAAGGCTAGAACAGAAACTCTGGGAGAATCCTAAGCAGATCTTCCCTTCAGATGAATCTGTGTGTGAAGTGAAGTTCTGTTGTGTCACCGCATTTAGGCCATGCCTAGAGGAATCTGTAGATAATTGCATTTGGCTATTTTTTTAAATTTTGATTTATATGCCGCCCTTCTCCAGAGACTCAGGGCGGCTTACAATGCGTTAAGCAATAGCCTTCATACTTTTGTATATTTTATACAAAGTCAGCTTATTGCCCTCACAAACAGGGTCCTCATTTTACCCACCTTAGAAAGGATGGAAGGCTGAGTCAACCTTTGCATCTGGGTTAAAAATATTCATGGATAGATTGCAGGTTATTTTCTGGAGGAACTTTTTTATCAACTCACTTTTCTTGGGGAAAAGGGGGTTCAAAGCAAAATAAAGAAAAGTTGTTTAAGGTCTTCTGTACCAATGGTTTTCAAAAAAAAAAAATTCCACCCCTCCAATATCATTTCTCATTCTCCCACAAATTTGTTGCAAACTCCAAATCTAACATTTTTGAAAGTGCCCAACGGAGGAAAGGAAGCTGCTCAGGAAATGTTTTGAAATGGAGAAATGGCAAGGAGGAAAAGGGTTACGAAGTGCTATTTCCCTCTCTGCTTTTCCTTTCAAGAAACTCTTATGAAAGATGCTTTTATACTCAAAAGAAAGGAGATGGGGTCTCGCTTGACTTGCATTAGCACATATAGCAAGGTCTGTGATGCAGCCCATTAAGGTTTGGTATTCTGAAAACCAGTATACCCAATCACGGTTGCACTGCTAAGGCAGTTCCATTTTGTGTACGTTTGTATGTGCGTGTGTGCGCTCTTTGTTGTGAGAATTGTGATGAGTTGCAGCTGTGCACATTTCAGAAATATTTCAGAAGTGCTTTGGGCTCTACCTGAGTATAAAATCTGCCTGCTATTAATTAAAGGAGTCATGTTGGAGTGGGGGGAGGTTGCATGAGCTGCACAGTTCAGCATAATGAGGCTGGGTTTAATTAGTGGCAAAGAAATTCTGCAGTTACACGAGGACATAAGTTCTTCTTCCGGACCACTTTGGAATTATTGACAGCCCTGATGAGAATAGTATTTTATACAAGGTGACAACTTTCACAAGGAATCATTTTGAGTCCTTAGTCCTATTGGCTCTTAATGCTATAATGTTAGATACTATTTTGGCATCTAACATTATAGCACTAAGAGCCAATAGGACTACGGACTCAAAATGAATTATCCACACATAATAAAGTATGTGCGAATAATTCAGCCTCCAACATCAGCACCACGGAAGATGGATAGGATAGGAGGAGGGTGATTTGGAAGCTCCAACCTCCCAACATTAAAAAGAAAAAGCATGTCTCAAAATGTATTTTAAAAAAAACCAAAGGAGCAATAAAGTGTAGGCCGTTGGTGCAGTTGTGGGAATGTCTGACGTCACTTGGTGGACCATCAGGTCAATTCCAAGTTTCTTCTTCCTGGCTTCAGATTTTACTTTGTGCAGTGGTAGCTTCAAACTCAACTGTCCTGAAACTCATGGAGTGTGGTTACTCAACTGGATTTTGATGTGAAAATTTTGTCTGGGTACTCATTGTTTGTTTGGTGCTTAATGCACAAGCTAGAACTTTCTGTGTTGGCTCCCTTGTGATTCACTCCATTATTCCATATGGGAAAAATTTGTTTGGTACTCATCGTTCTTGGTACTCATTGCACCTCCTGGAACCAATTAATGATGAGTAGCAAGGTACCACTGTATTGTCTGCTATCTGATCCTTTGTAAGCAAAAATGCCAAAGATTGGGCTCAGACCTTCCGATTACAGAGCGTTTACACCACCATTGAGCTATTATCTGTCTCTTCCTATGCATCCTAGAGTTGTCTAGCCTCTAATAGTACCATAACTTCAGCAGTTGACAACATCCAGGAAAGCTTGGATGACCTGAAAAAAAAAACAAAGAAGGGTTGGACTTGGTTACTTCTTGGAATGGGAGATTACAAGGATATCTCAGAGCTGAAGAGATCCAGAAAGAAGGCAGTTATGGATGAAAAGGGCAACCCACTACCGGATGTTTATCAAAATGCAGGAATATTTCTATAATCTCAGTAAACCATGGGCATAGCTTAAAGTCTGTATCCATGGGGGTAGAATTGAAAATTGAAGTTTCTGCCTCTGCCGTTAATTTCTTACGTAGCTTTAAAGTGGTCAGCATCAGTCTTCCATCCCTAAAGTAGGAATACTACTGATCTATTGTATTTTTTTCTAAAGACTAGTGAGGTGAAGAAGATGGTGTACTTGAAAGAATACAACATTATTGTTATTAGTCATGGACTGGATTATAAATTAAAAGGCTACAAATTAGTCAATTTTTACTGATTTCAGTATTTGCATAAGAAACTCAATGTTGTTTGAACAGAACTAAATGCCCAAACAGACCATTATGAAAGTATAGAATGGGAAGGAAAAGGGTAAGGGGATGGAATTACAGGTAGTCCTCACTTGGTGACCATTTGAAGTTCTGACCTCCCGCCCAAAAGCTACTTACAACCCAGTTCAGGAATTCTAGCAGCAGCCAGTTTCAAACAAAAAAATGACTTGCCATATGACTACTATATTCGCTTGACAACTGCTGCAAAAAAGGTAATATCGGGTTGGTCACATAGGCGCCTCATGACTTATGGCAGAAATTCCATGCTCCATTGCAGTCATAAGTTGAGGACTACCTGTACTGCACTAGAATTCAGTGGTGAGAAACCCGAGACTGTAAAATACCAAGTCTTATTTCAACTCTCAGATTTTGTATAAGGCAGCAAACATTGTAAACTCTCCCAAATAATGCAGAGGAATCACTGACCTAGAAGACATCAAAGACAGATAGCTTTAAGATCATTGCGTTTTTCTTTGAGATTACCTCAGATAATTGTCTTCTTTCTTCTCCACCCTCTCTCTCATTTCAGAACCTTCTAAGAGCGGTACAAAGAATAGCATGGCAGAGGTCCTGCCTAGAGATGGGCAGTGCTAAGGAGACAGAAGCCCTGCAGTTGCTGAACCAAGAAGCTGTTCCTGAAGATGCTGACAAGCCCACCACCAGTTCACCTTGTGGTTGTAGAAAAAACAGCTGCCTCCAAAACGTCAGCTGTGCAAGTGGAGATTTCACCATGAGGAACTGCTGTGTAAATGAACTCGGCACCAAAGACGGCAGCCAAAAAGTCGCCATGGTGGATAACCCAAACCAGAAAGAGAAGGCTCAAGCTGTAGATCCAAAGTCTTCTGTCGATCTAGTTGCTGCTGCTGCTGCTGAGCCCCCACTTCTAAAAAACACAGATGTTGGAGGAACTCCCCCAGAAGCAAAAGGAGAAGCAGCAGCTTGCCGTGAATGGAAACAGAACACTAAGCAGGATGAGAGGATGGAGGAGATCTCAAATAGCACAGTGACCATCTGCAGCTCTCTGGGAAAAAAAGTTAGCCCTGTTGTCGGAGAAGCATGTAGGCATCTCCCAACAGAGCCCTGCCTCAAAGGACCCAATAAAGACTCATCCAGTACACCAACCTCCCTGAAACATGTTGCATTTTTTGAACCCAGCACAGGTAAAGCTAAGGAGGAATGTAGCCAAATAAAAACAGTTCATTCCAAGATGGGTCCAACACTTCCTGCATGCCTGCAAAACACAAGTCAAGGGCAGCCTCTTGCCTCTAAAGGAGATAAATCACACATCAGCAGTGAAGCTATGGAATACGGGAAAGAAGATTCCAGAAGTCTCTTTGGCTCAGACCCTATGAAGGAGTCTATTCTGGAACCTTTTAAAGCTGAAACCACCTCAGAGAAGTCAGCCAAGCCTGTTGCGGCAAAGAATCCTTTGAGTGATACTGAGGAAACAAGGTTCCCTGTTGCAGAAACTCACCCACCTGGAAGCTCCAATAAAGTGCCAGATGTCCTTGTCACCAGCATTTCTTATGAAGTCAAACATCAAGGCACATCAGGTGAATTAGAATCAAGCCCAGCTGAATCCATGGAAGAGAAAACAGGGCACAGGGAACCAACAATCTCCAGCTGCAAAAGTCAGGACCAAGCTCATGGGAAAAAAGTGGAGATGGTCAGCACAGCTACAAGTGAGGAACATGCAACCAATGAGGAGATGACATCTGTAGGACATCTTGCCCAGACCTGCATATTGGAAGTCACGCCTCCCCAGCATGATGCTGGAACTCAGGTTGATAATCGGGTATCTTTGGTGTCTGTAGCCATCAGCCCTATTAATCCACCTGATGGTTCTTCAGCTTTCCCATTTCATACGAGAGGTTTAGGGACCTCTCTGAAGAGTCCTGGTCCAGAGGAGAAACCCAAGAAAAGGGATGTGGAGATGCAAGTGTCCATCCCAGTGGAGACCAGATCAGTGGCCACAGGACCTATGACTCCGGTAACCAAATCCCCTCAATCATCCTATCCTGAAGTGCACATTAAGAGTGCAGAGGAAGAGACATCGGAGCCAATACGGGAGGTCAGCTGGGATGAAAAGGGGATGACATGGGAAGTATATGGAGCCTCCATGGAGGTAGAAGTGCTGGGAATGGCCATACAGAAGCATCTGGAGAAGCAGATCGAAGAACATGGTCGGCAGATGGTGATGACTCCCCAGAGTACCCGCTCCAGTTCTGTCAAGGCTGCCACACGCAAGGGTGAGATCAAGAGGCAGCCCAGTGTGTTCAGGGCGCTCCTACAGAATGTACGACGGCCGCGCTGCTGCTCTCGTGGAGGCCCCGCTGTGGAGTGAAATATGTCCTTGTCATTTTCTTGGGTTTTTACTGTAGCTGGAAAATGCAAATATTATGTAGTTTCTCAGGCAAGGGGGGAGGGAATGATCCCTTTTTAATATTTTGAAACTGTAATGTTATGGCACCTCTATCTACTGCTCTTCAAGTGGCATATTTTAAAAATGTTGGCAAAGTACTGAACTTGATAAGTTTGGCTGGAGAGCTTTGAGCCCCGCCCTGTGATAGGTGTTTTCATATACACCTGAAGAATTTACACATTCCTGAGAGCAGCACTTATACCTGCTGCTTACACCCCGAGTGCAGTTTTCATGCTGGTTGTGTAATCTCCACAATGACAAAATACAAAGTTCTCAACAACCTATTTACTATAAGATGGAGATCATCCTTGGGATTTTGCTGCCCAACTGATACAGCCCTCTGATAGCTCACGCTTGTCATTTAAAAATAATCACACGATCACACTGAGATGTCTGAAAACAAAGTCATCCGAGTTATAAGGGAATGGCCATCTTTAAGTATTTGGGATCCTCCACAAACAGAAGAAGCTATAGTATCTATTTAAATGAAGCGTGTTTTGAAACAACCACTGTGGTTTTAACCACTCCAGAATCTTTCTTGGTCCCTTTGCTGAACCACTGAAAGACCAATGACAGTGACAACTGGTTCACCCAGATAAGTAGACCCATGTGTATGTAGGTTACTCCAATTGGAGGTCTCCTAATGCTATTGTCAGAAATTCTTATTTCCTTCCTTAGCAGATGGTGGTTGTTGTAGGGAGTGGTGGTAGTAAGAAAAAGGCAGTAGTAATTAATAAAATAGTAGGCATAGTTTTCTGGATTCTTCCTCCTGTAACCCAGAGGCTGCCATTATTTGATTCCATAACAGTCTGTGAATGCAGCAAAGTAGGAGCCACAACTAAACATTGTCTGTTACATATAAATCCACTTAACACACACATTGGATCTTTTAGCATGCCAGAAACATGCTTTTCACAGCTGTTAATGGTTAAGGTTTCTGGCTGTCCCTAGGAGTAACTCAGATGGGAAAGTGCTTTTCTAAAGAGAATGGAGCATGAGTGGAATGCTTACCATAAATGTATCATATTTTGCAATTTCTTTGATCCAAAGAAACCAAATCTGGGGGCACATAAATGCAAATCTCAAGTTCTAAGCTGCTTGGAAATAACCTTATATTTCTTAGAGCACATGTTGAATGGTCCAACATCATATTTTCAATGCAAACATACTTTGCCTAATTCCTAAATCACTGGGGCTATCCCTTTCCCTAATAAGAAAGTAAACTCCTTTCTGATTTTAAATATATTTATCCATTTAGCATCAAATTCATTCCCCACCTTTCTGTTTACAATATTCAAGCACTTGGGGTGACTTGCAGTTTAAAACTGCAGAATATTAAACGTAATAAAACCCATGCAATTAAACTCAAACTCAATTTTACTTAAATCGGTTAGCTGTTGGAAAACTGACAGACACAATGGTTTTTTTCCCCCATTTATGGTTTTCTCTGGGAGTCCTATATTAGAAGGCCCCCTCCCATCTGCCTGAGAGAGGAGCTTCTCCTGCTAATGTAACTAACTGGGTGGGTTCAAAGCCAGAGAGGCAGTTCTTGAAGTTTAGACATGGAAGCCAGAGAAAAGCATCGAGTAGCACCTTTGCCAATAATAATAATAATAATAATAATAATAATAATAATATGTTTGGTTTCATAGAGGATCAAGACTTAGTTCTTAGTGAATCAGTGCTCTGTCAAGGCTTGGTCCCAATTTCTTTGCCATCAGTGATTTTCTTTGATAAGTGTGCACATATTTCTCAAATGCGATTGCTCTCTGTAAAGCTGTCTCCATCCTTTGGAAACCTTTTTGTTTCTGTACCCTCTGATGAGGATAGCATGATAAGGAGGGGGCTGCTTAGGAGATAATCCCTGAGTCTGCTTTTAGGCTAAGCAGAACAAGATTATGTAGTGTTGTAAGCACCGTGCATACTGAGTATTTTCTCACATGCCATTTTTAAAAAAAAGATTGATGGAGTAAGGACCAGCAGCCTTACTTCCTAAATTACTGGCAGCCATGCTGTTTCACCCCATAGATCCAAAACAGGACCTTTGTTTTGCTACAACAAACTTGCACGATTGTGCTTGTGAAGTATTACTTCTTTGATATAGCTTGGAAAGATCAAGCTCTTTCACAATATAGTGCAGAATGTCAAACTCTTAAGACCTCTGAAGAGCTATTTTCTTCACAATCCCCCATCCTTTAGGAACTAAGACCATGCCAAAAATTGTGTGTATGTGACCCTCTAATAATTGGGAGTAAAAACATTTATATGCTGAATACTTGCCCACTCTGCTCTTCAGTTTGTGGTTTGTCAAAGACCTCCCATCTTCAGCCTTCCTTGATCACATCTCATCTAGCTTATTAGATGACCATCCCCATCAGCTTAGCCACACTGATAACAGGTAATAGGACTTGTGAACCAATACATCTAGAAGCCCTTTTCAAAAATGGTTTAGGAAAACAAAACGCTGTAACATTGTAGAAGAAGCGATGTTCTGCCCCAGCTACGGACCCCATTGAACAAGCGATGGCTACTGCGCTCGTTTATTTGTCCATTCCACACAGACAAGTTTCCTTCCTGTCATGGTATTTTTCTTGCCAGTAACATTCCTTCACATGATCTCATATATCCAGGAAGTAATCCAATGGAACAATTTCAAGCAAATCACCCAATTCATGAAGTATGATTCACATCTAGGGATGAGCATCACTTTGGATCTGAAATGAAAATGGTGATGCGTAGTTGGCAGGGCCCACATGTCACACCTGTTGGTGTCACCTTGCATCATTTCTGGGTTTGCACAATGGCCATATAATACTAGAAAAATATGGCTGAGTTGAGGCATTTAGGCTGACTCTAAAGCACCTTCCTGCATATTATTGATGACTCCTTAAAACATATTTTCCTTGGTTACCATATAATACAAGCCCAGACCAAAGATGCAACTGCTTTAAGAAGGGACTTTAAAGAAGTATAGTGTGCATGCCCATATCTACTCTGAAGTCACTTTTTTAAAAACTTTGACAGCACCAAAACTTTACACATAATTTTTTTTTGTGTACAGACACTACCTTAGTATGTGTATGGGTTTACATTTTGTTTGTTTTGCACAAAAGGGCAATTTAGAGCAGGCGTGTCCAACTTGTGCCCCTCAGGCTGCATGTAGCCCTGGACTGCATGCGGCCCCTAAATCTAAAGGAAGTTTGTTATCGATATACATTAACTATGTTATATATTTTACATGCGGCCCAAGACAATTCTCTTCACTCAATGCAGTCCAGGCAAGCTAAAAGGTCAGACATGCCTGGTTTAGAGTGATAGTTCAAAAGAAACTGAGCTATTCCTAAGGTGAAGGAAAAATGTAGACAAAATATTTAATCGCCCTTGGTCTGCAAAGTATCAATAGCCTCCTCAGGCTCAAGGTCTCTGTGCCTCTTGCAAGTCAAAACTTTATAGCCTAGATATTGAATTGATGGTGGGTTCTCTCTATGGGCTTGGACCCCTTGCAGCATGACTGGCTGGCAAGCATTGCTGAGGCCCATGGATGTTGTTTTAGACCCCACGCCAGTGTCCTGAGACCACCAACCAATCCATTTGCCTGAGAAACTAATCCTTCGAAGGAATTCATGTCTTGTGTGCAAATGGGCGGCTTGATGTGCATCTTGTGTGCACTTGAATGCATGTACATATGTATCTTTGCCTCTTTGCAGTCTACACTGTTTTCTTTATAGAACAAAGAGGTCCATTGCCACCTGAAAATTGGCAAGTGTTATATTCCGGATTTTTTTTCCCCAAAGGGTTTGTGTGGGCTGAAATATTTTATTCATATGTGTCAGGATATGGGAGCTTAAAAAAATGGTTGTTTACTCTGGACCAAATTCTTGTTTTTTCTCGATGTTGCTGTTCCTCTTTTTTATCTCCATTTTTCTTCTGTTACTAATATTCATACTAGGGATTTGGGATTTTGTACTTTTCCCGTAAGTGGTATAATTTGAGCAGAGCGGTGTCTGACAGAAATAACTGATAAATTGAAATGACGATGGTAATGTGGGGAAGACCCAGTTTATTTTTTTCTTTATGATGGTACTTTTCTAGATAGCTACATCAACTATTGTTTCAAAGGAGCTTCCAATGGGAAATATAGTGCCAAAAATCTGTTTTTAATTGAGTAGAAGAATACTATTCTAACTTTTGTCAGAAAATAACATTTTCATTTTCACTTACTATTGTGATTTTTTCTCCCTGTCTGGGCTGTGCTACTTAGCTGTTGTTAAAAGGAAAAAGTGAACAGCCCAAGTTTGCTCTTCATGAAAAGTAAGCAAAGTTCTTCTGCTGAAATTTTCTTCTTCAGGAAGTCCTGCCATGAAAAAAGGGGAACACTGACCATTATTCTCTGAATGGAGATGAACTCTTTGAGTCTAGATAATGGAGGGTATGTCCCCAAAGGAAAGACTTTCTGTATCTCTTTACAAACAGTTGATTGACAACATGCAGCACCCATTCATTTATTCAAGACTGAATGGATTGGCTCCCTTCCTTCTTCCTTCCTTCCTTCCTTCCTTCCCTCCCTCCCTCCCT
>JANHZT010006320.1:43749-55940 GCA_032468215.1 Stegonotus admiraltiensis
GTATGAAGGCTATTGCTTAACGCATTGAAAGCCGCCCTGAGTCTCCGGAGAAGGGCGGCATATAAATCAAAGCAAAACAAAAAAAAGTCAGCTCTTCCCCATATCTTCTTGTCGTGCAAATTCCCTTCAGTTAAAGAGGTCTATTAAACATATCTATCCAAATATCCTATTGATCAATACATGGAAGTCAAGAGCGGACTTCCGCAGTTATTAGTATGCATGCCCTGCATTTATGTGAGCACAACGATAAGGCAGCATTTTTAAATACTTTCAAGTGAAGAAAACTCCCATTACTTACTGGATGTTTCCCACAGAGACATCCTTCTCCATTGTTTTTGCCACTTTGAAAACACCGGAAAACTTCAGTTTGTCTCCGTTGTCCTGGATGAAAACTACCTCGGAGATGCTAAATGCAATCACACCATTTTCACCTGAATCGGCATCCTTGGCCTGGAAGGGGGAAAAAATATTGTTCGACTTTGAAATATGATCAGATCCTGTCACACAGTTCGTGTGAGCATCCAGTTTAGTGTCTTAAAACAACAACAACAACAACCAGGAAATCTGTGCAGCTAAATAGGTATTCATAATCTTACCTTGACCTCAGCCACAGACAGGTCAACTAGCGAGTTTTCGGCGATTATTACTGCAATGAAATACCAGATACAGATCAGTAAATCCAAACAGCAAAAGGCAATGGGGCTTCCTCTGCTGTAAGGCTCACTACCAAATCACATTATAATGGAGCTGTTGTTCTCTACTCCCAAGCTCTATCAATACCCATTGACGGGCTGTCAATATGGCATTCCTCTGCCCTAGCTAGAAAGCTGAATGCTCCCCTCATGACTGGCTAACATAAAGAGGAATGCATACATGGAAGGAAGTGATGTGATGAAAGCAGTTTTATGACAGGGCTGTCAAACTCGCAGCCTGCAGGCCAGATGCATCACGCACTGGCCATGCCTACGCCTGTTTTAGCAAAGGGGGAAAAAGTTACACTACATGACTATGTCACGTGACGATGCTGTGATGCCACGAGTTTGACACCCCTGCTTTATGAGAACTGCAATCAGCTAGGATAGAGATGGATGCCTCTGCGACTAAGCCTAGCAGAAACTTCTGTTTGAATGGGAATCCTTAAAGCACACTACCAAGTATCTATTAGGGGGGCAGTGAGGCATACCACGGTTGCAACTGTCCTACAACTCTGCTCTTACCAAAGGTGTCATTGACAGGATAAAACTGGGGTGCGTTGTCATTTGCATCACCAATTAAGATGACCAGAGTCTCTGCAAAAAAAGCCACAAATAGACCATTTCTAGCCATTGATTTGAAAACAGCTCTGCATGTCTTCCTAGAACCTGCACATTGGAGCCATAACCCTGTTCAAGTAGAACTAGTCCCATTTCCCATCAATAGCAGGTGTTGCTCCCTCATTTATATAACAGTGTCAGTGCTGATATTCCTCCAGCTGTGAAGTTGTTAGGAGCAGATAATCTGTGGTTATACCTTTTTGCAGCCATCTTTCTAAGACACCTTTCTAAGACACAAATACGACAGTGGCAATACCCTGAGATAGAGAAACAAGTCTGTGATACATTTTGTCACTCGGTCCGTTTTTACTCTGGCAGGCACTGAAGCAATGGCCAAATCTTCCCTCCATTCAATAATACTAAGGCCGCCCATGACAGCCTTCTCCAACATTATCCCTACATAACATGGTTAGTACATCTGGAGGCCAGCAGGTGAAGGTTATGGAAGGTATTGATGAAGACAGCTCAAGTGAATATGATTATTATAAACAATTACATTACTCCTGTAGAATTAATAAAAAAATCTAGTAGAAAGGAAAAGTAGGAGAGATAGAGGAAGGATAAAGTATAAAGAAGGATATATCTCACAGGATTAAAAAAAAAGTGCGAAAGCAAATGTTCATACAGGTATCTTACCATTTCTACTGTAGGGATTTCCTACTGCAGTGAACTCATCCTTAACACGCAGTGTGATTTCCACTTGGGTGCACAGTTCATAGTCTATATCTGAACTATTCACAAAAAGTGATCCATTGGCTACTAGGTGGAACCAGTGGTGACATATATTGCCTACACTGCCTGTACTGTTCAAACATGCAACAGCCAACTCCTGGAATACTAATGAGTGGTTGGTGTCCTTATCAGTAGCCTCCAGCTCAGCTACTAAAGTATGTAGTTTTTCATTCTCTGTAATGTGAATGTTTTCTGGTGGAAATGGTACAATGGTTGGGGACTCATCGTTGACATCTAGCACATACACCCTCACCATGGCAATGGCAGCTTCCATTGTTTCCCCTAAGTCTGAATTTTCAGCCCGTAGAATGAGATCGTAGAACTTCTCCTGCATTTTGTCATAGTCAAGAACACTTTCTGGGTCTAAAGACAACATGCCCTGATACCAGCCAGATCCCTGGGCTCTGGAGCGAATCAGAAAGTTATTTGAGCCTGTGCTGCTATTAATGTAGAATGAAATACGGTTGTGAATTTGTGTTTGATCAGCATCTCTGGCTTCCACAACTCCAACCAAGGCACCTGAGATAGAATCAGAATATGAAAATTAGAATAATTGCAGAGTTAAACACATACCATCCTTCTACACCCAGATCAAAATAGTAGAGGTCTACAGTTCCCTTGTAAATAGCAATGCCCCAATCAAGCAAATGCTATCCTTTACCTCCAGTTTCATGCATTACTTAGCATTCCTACTATTGGTTCTCAAGAATCCTTTTGTGCACTATTTTGGTGATTTAAACTGCCTCTTATTAGATTGGCTTTGAAGATGTCAGTTATAATCTTATAACACATAAATCACTTGGTTCGCACAGATTGCCAAACTCCTATGTTTTGCTTAACCCTTGATTTGGTTTACAAAACACACCTAGCCTCTTTGGCCATAATTGAGAAAAGTGACAACAATCTTGTCTGCCGTTTGTCTGTCAACACATGAAAAATGCAATGCATCATATCAAAGCTGAAAAGTAAAAAAAAAAATCGCTAAATATTACTCTGCAGACCCAATCACATATGTGATGGCATGTCATCTGCCTACTTTGCAGCCCTATGTTAAATACATAATTAGGGACAATTGTAAATCCTCTTATCGCTTAAGATCTGTGCAGAATACCATATATTAAAACTTTGGGTAAACTTTGGAAGAATATCATCTGATTCTATCTAAAATTTCCTCCTCTCCCCAAAACGATCAAGATAATGCAATCAATGAATGCTGATCGTTAGAACTACTGTATATATTGCTTACTCCTGTAATAGGTATCTAGGAACTAGAGCAAGAAAGTCCTGCGTCCATCTTCTGGTCTTGTTATAGTGGTGATTTTGGGAAAAGAACACTCAATAAGCTGACTTTGTATAAATATACAGAAATATGAAGGCTATTGCTTAACACATTGTAAGTTGCCCTGAGTCTCCAGAGAAGGGTGGCATATAAATCAAAGCAAAAAAAAAACCCTAAAAAAAAAACTAGGCTGCTGTCATCTGATCCAGTAAAGCTTTGTAGGTGATTTGTTTAGTTCCTCACTTCAGATACGCTACAAAATATTTTCTAGTTTCACTTTCAGTCCAGATCAAAGATATTCAATGAATCATACCTTGCAAGTCTTCAGAAACAGAGAATTCATAATTTGAACTGCTGAAGCTGGGTGCATTGTCATTTTTGTCCTAAGGCAAGAAGTATTTATGCTATGTTGTTATGCCATATAAAATTGAAACCCTATTACCCAAAATTACCTGTCTGCAAAATCAAATCAAATTTCATTTCTGGAGTATTTTACACATGCCCCCTTCTCCACCTATACTTTTACATTCCCACCACCTCTTTCTCCAACTGCCTTACCTCAAACTCCTGACAAAGAGCAGTGGGATTACCTCCACAGTGATGGTGACATTGACAGTGGTGTTCAACTGAGGGATCCCCAAGTCTTCTACAAGTATTGTCACCACTATCTTCCCATTGAGCTCCACAGGAATAGCTTCTCGGTCCAAGGGCCCTTTGCTGAACACGTCTCCAGTATCTGGGTTAATAGTGAAGTTGATGCTGAAATTGCTAGGCAGAATTTCATAATGCAAACAGCTATTAATGGTTTCTGGCTTATCCTGATCATTGGCCTGGGAAAAGAATTTGGGGAAAAAATAGTTTTACTTCTTACTCTTCCTTGTTCCAGTCAATATTATGAATAAGATTAAACATCTTCAACTGGATAATATGTTGATGAAGATTTTCAGTCACCCAAGTAGAGTCGTCTGGAAATTGAGTCATGGCAACTGGACCTGTTTTCTTTGAGTATTATATATTTTGCTGCTTATCCAAGTAGCTTTTTCAGTCTGGATCACCTTTACATGCATTTGGTCATTTAGAACAGCCAATGAAGAAGCAAAAATAGGCACTCAACATGCCAAGAAAGTACCAGATTAGGGAAAAGTTAACTCATACTTAGATGAAGATGACTATCCCATATTTAGCTTGTATGGCAGGTTCCTACATTTTTCTATGGCAGGTCTATATAGATGTGAAGATATTTATTTATTTATTTATTTATTTTAGAATTTCTATGCCGCCCTTCTCCCGAAGGACTCGGGGCGGCTCACAATATATAAAACATTATACATATAACAGATCTAAGACCCCTTCCAAATTAAGTTCTAAATTAAAATCCCTAAAAATAATCAGGGAGTTTGGTGGAATAGCCAGGTCTTCAGGTCAGTACGGAAGGTGCAGAGATCGGGGGCCACCCGGAGCCCGGTGGGCAACTCATTCCAAAGGGTTGGGGCGGCCACAGAGAACGCCCTCATCCTGGAGACCGTCAAGCGGCACTGTCTCATCGACGGTACCTGAAGGAGAGCTGTCCTAAGTGAGCGCACTGGACGGAGGGAGGCTGGGAGGAGGTGTCTGCAGGTATCCTGGGTCCATGCCAAGATATGATTGGTCTTAGAGTTCTCAGTCTAAACTGTAACCCTGTGGTCTCTCTGAAAGAGACCATCTAACTACTAATCAGGTCTGATTAATATTTTGTTAGGTTAACCAAGATCACTTATACCTGCTATGACAATTTCAGGAACCAAGATGGAAATAGCTGGTACTTTAACTCCTTTTACCAGAACTTACTACTTCATAGACCTCATAGAGTACTAAACTGGAGATCCAAACCTGGAAGAGGCCAAAACCTAATACACAAAGCATACTAAGCCATAGTGTGAGTTAGTTTTTGGCTTGGTATATTGGGAGAACCAAGCTAATTATAAACCAAGCTAATAAAGTAAGCCGTGGTTAAATAAGCCATGTCTTAACGTGACGTGTGACCCCCCCCAACCCAGGATTTTCTTTAATAACCTATTTATTTGTTTGTTTGTTTGTTTGTTTGTTTGTTTGTTTATAGTATGGCATATCATACATGGACTAGCAATAACAACAACCACAAAAAATAAAGTACAGTATGTTCCAAGTCAATGTAATGTGGGGATTTTTATCCAAAACTGGTTGTTAATTCAATCCACTATGGCACAACCAGCACAGATTATGAAAAGGACAATACCATCCTACATCAAAGACATCTCAGCTACAATCAATAGACTATTACAACTACACGGCATCTTGTAGCACAAAAACCAGCTAAAGGTCTCCCAAACATATTAACTAAATCAAAGCATCCAGAAGCCCAAGAACAAAAACCAAGAGTTATCTACAAGGTACAATGCAAAGACTGTAACAGCCTCTATATAGGATGGGCAGGCAGAAGACTAGCAGAGTGCATCCATGAACACTAACCAGCAGTCAGAAGACACAATGACAACTCCTTAATTCTATAATACATGACAGATTTAACCACAGTTTTAACTTGGAAACTGTAAACATCTTAGGCCAACCCATATCCAAAACCACTAAAGAATTCCTGGAAGCTTGCATTCAGAAAATTCACCCATCAATAGATACATAAAGATAAACCATTTTTACATACCATTCAAAACAGACAATAAAAAAGCAAAGGAGGAAACAAAAAGAACAAAACACATCCTTTCCAACCAACACACAAGGACCAACACGAGACAAAGAAACAAGCAGAAAACAATACTAATCAAAGAACTGTAATACCTAATCCACCAAACTGGCAAGGCAAGATACTGTATATAAACCAGGAGCAAAATCCACCAAAGGATTCTACAAGTCAATCAATACCTTAAATAAATGAATATCCCACACCGGTTTTAAACCTATGCCTATAAATGGTTGAGTGTTATGGGTTCTCATTTGCATAGAAAAAACTATTTCTTTTAAACCCAAAGGTTAAGTGACCTATAATTGTGGCATTCTGAAGTTCCTGTCTATATTCTAAAATGATTGAAAATGCAATCTTTAAAAAACACAAACACTCAGAATATCACATTCCAATGCTCCATAATTTTGAAGTAGGACTGGAAAAAAAGAGGACAGTCACAATTTGGTGAAATAATCTCAGTTTCAAAGGTAAACTTCCAAGTTTATAATCTATAATTGAATTATTATTTCTAAGAAGCAAACTATTACATTTTGTTTTGTTTGAAAATGCCTATTAGTCTAGTTTGGGAAATGTTTCAGTAGACAAAGGAAGCTGGCATTTTAGCTTTACCTCGATCCTGAAAGGCTGGATGGTGTTGCCGTCAATGACCATGAAGTTGTAGGAACCTATCACAACTGGATGATTGTTGTTGATGTCAATCACTGTGATCTCCAATTGGGTAGAACCAATCAGCCCACCACCATCCATTGCTTGCAAAGTGGCATAATAGACATTGCGCATCCCCCAATTTATTTTACTGCCATTGGCCACAAATATTGTACCGTTCATTGAATTCACAGTGAAATCTGATTGGCTGCAAAACAAACAAGCATATCGGTAATTGTGTGATCACACTCACTTAACAAGAAAACGTTGACACAAACTCTTTCTGTTCCTCTCTGGTAATTATTGCGCTGTATATACTTACATGCTCTTAGGCAGTAATTGGTAGGTGATCTCGCCAAACTTTCCACTATCTGGATCAGTGGCCTGCAAAAAAAATTAATAAATAGAAGAAACCATTTGTCTATCATAGGTTCATCAGGATTTGAAGTCTGCAACTCAGGAAGGAGAGAATTGAGATATAGATTTTCTTTCTACTAATAAATACGGTAATTGGTTTGAATCAGTGGTGGGTTCCTCCCGGTTTGGCCTGGTTCGGCCGAGCCGGTAGCGGTGACACTATTACATCACCAAACCGATTCTCTTTCTCCCGCCTGCCCCGCGCTATTTCTACCTTTTATTTTGTCGTTTTTTGCCCAGCTGAGAGGTGCGGCAGAGTGGATTGCCACGCCTCAGCTGAGCTGATTTGTAACGCGCTTGCATGGAGCGCAAGTTTGGCACTCATGTGAGAGAAACGAGCATGCGCATGGCGATCACGCGCAAAACACGTGATCAAAGAACCGATCACGTGCACAAAGTAGTAAAGCCGGTTAGAACCCACCACTGGTCTGAATGGATTAATAGCAGGTCTTAAGGCCAAATCAGTTGCTAGATTGATAGAAGAAAAATTGAAATATATCTATGTGCAGGATGGAGACCCATTTTGGTGTAGGGGTTGGCATCAGTCTAGAAACCAGGAGACTGTGAGTTCTAGTTAGATCACAGCTTAGTGACCTTGAAGTAGTCACTTTCTCTCCATCTCAGGAAGGAGCCAACAGCAAACCAATTCTGAAAAACCTTGCCAAGAAAACTGCAGGGACTTTTCCAGAGAATTGGACACGGCTGAAAGGAAGGTTAAAGAAATATGCAGGTTATGGAGAAACAAGGAGCATAATATCCTATGGGTGCAAAACAGTCATAAAGTCATAGAGATAATCGGCCTTTCTTTGTCCATTGTCTTTAACACCAGGAGCCCAAAATGACATAGAGGTTTCTTACTGTGATATTAGAAGCTAAAATAAAACCAGGTGGGCTCTCTTCCAATACAAAGAGCTTGTAGTCAGTCTGTCTGAATTCAGGCCTGTGATCATTGATGTCAAGAAGATGGATGGTCACCGTGGCAAAAGAGCAGCAATCAACTGTCCTTCTAGTATCATTTGCTACAATCTGTTAGCATACAAAAGCAGCAAATTACTAAGCTCATCTCATGTATATGAGTCACCGTTTCAGTCAGTCATACAATGACATACAAATTGAATGAATGAATGAATACTAAATAAATAAATAAATGCTCATAATCAGAAGAGAATTTCCTTCAGGATGAATCTTACCGTTTCAGGAAGAAACAGGCAGGGCCATCAGAACTCATGCACATTGCTTAGCTCCTCTTAGCCCCTTTGAGCTAAGCAAGATCAAGAAACAGCAGAGATGCTGTGTAACTGAATAGAATTATAACCAAAAAGAATAGAAGAATCTAAAGAAGCCAATCACTTTCTCTCTGCTCAATCTTACACCAAACAGAATCAAAGCAGAGTTGTTTTGAGTTCCTTCCTTATGCTTTCTTCTTTCTCAGGACTAAAGTCTCCGCTTAATGGCTCAGCATTCCTTCCCATTCCCCAAGTTCAGATCTACATTTATTATTGTAAAATATCTAGAGTAGCCCCACAGCGAGATAGGCAGAAAACAAACAAAGAAACAAACAAATTATTAACATTTGTGAAAAAGGAATAGCCATATCCTTGGCAGCAGCTAGATGTGGATTATTTGGTTGCACGATTCATAGTAGAACCAGTTTCCACATAGTCTGAGATCCGCAGCGTATAGATGCAAATGTACCAAGTATTCCCCACTTACATCACCTACAGTAAAGTTGTCTAAGGAGTAATTCAGTGCTCAAAGGAAAGAATGTTAAAACGTTGATTTTGATTACATTTCGATCAAAGGATCTTTCCCACCTTTCTCTTTTTCTCACCTCCACACTCATAGTAGTTGTAGTTTCATAATCCACAAGGCTTGAATTTCTCACCAGCACTTGAACAGTGCCTTCATTTACAATCTGACTGGGTGACACTGAGAATGCCAGTGCATCAGGACCTCTCAGGAACAGCTGGAAAGTTCCATTTTCACCCTGTTCAAGAGAAAAGACAGGGCATTCTGAAAGAACTGTATCAACCAGGAGAACTGATTAGTACCAGCCAGGAGAGTGACAGCTGACTGGGATTTTTGGCAATAGAAAATAGCAGGTAGCAGTGTATTAGTTTTCTTTTCTTCCGTTTGCCTGGATTCACTCGGCAAAATTTCAGTTGTCTAAAATCAATGTATAGTGACTGTTAAGAGAAGAAATTATAGTGAGAATGCATTATTTAATGTGTAGTAGGTATGTATATAATGTAGTGATTATATGAATTATATGAATAAGTATGTAACAAACAAAATGCATATGTATATATAATTGATTGAAGGATAAAATGGATATTACCAAAGATGCCGGTATTAGAAATCTGTAAGATTTTAAAGATGTAAATGTCGAATAAAAATAAACTTTAAAAAAAAGAAAAGAAAGAGAATGGAGCTTGGGAGGGCCATGTGCATTCCTCCACAGCTCTGTTTTTGCTGGCAGAGGGTTGCAGGAGACCGTTACAGCAGAGAACAGAGCTTGGGAGCCTGTGTTTTCTGGCAGAGCACTCGGGTTGCCACAGGCACCCCTGATATGAGTGACAATGAGCTGGCCTGGTCATGCCCACCCCGGCCCCTGAGGTCAAACACAACCCTGATGAAATCGGGTTTGACACCCCTGTGCTAGTTGGTCAAAAGAATTAAAATCTACCTTTAGTCCAAATTCAAACTCCTAGTCTTCAGTGAATGAAACAGCAGGCTAGTTTTGCCAGATGGTCAATCACATCCAGCCTTGTTCTGAACTGTTGTTGTTTTTTTGCTCTAGCTTTGCACGAACTGCATGAAGATGTCTAATCCAGCCACTGTTATGTAGCAGTTTAAGGGGTTAGGTTAGGATTGGAAAGACCCAGGGTGTTTCCACACTCTGCTATGGAAAATCACTGGCTAGGGAACAGTTGATCGCTGTCGGCCCAATCTACTTTGCAGGGCTGGTGTGAGGATAAACTACACTATAGGAGTCTACCCTGTAATTCCACCTAGAGCATTTGAAGCAAAGGCAAGATAAAAAGCTAACAAAATCCCTGTTAGATCGTGGGAGGCAATGAAGAGGCAGGAGGACAGACAGTAACTTCAGCTCTTTATTTAAGTGAGTGACTTCTNNNGCCCCATTTGAATCCACCAATCAGTGGTGGGCATGCAAATGTCCAGCTAAACCCAGACCTGAGTGAAGCCTACATCCTTGACTTGCTATTTACATATGTAACAAATCCCCAAACGCTCACCTTGTCAGGATCATAGGCTACAATGCTGAGGGTGGCCACAGATGTTCTGGCAGAAGCATGTTCCTCGATCTGACCTGAAACATTGACCTCTGTAGGGCCTGTGAAGTTGCAGGGAAGACCCGTGCATAAATAAAACTGAGGTTTGTGATCGTTGATATCAGTGATATGGATGGTCACCTGGGAGCTCACTTGTACCACTTGATGGTAAATGTTCAAGTTTTTTTCTTGAGCCTGTCCATTGAAGCAAGAGAGATCGCTTAGTTTGGAGGTCTACTCAGTTTAGTAATTTGATGCTGTTGCACACTAAAAGATTTTCGTATACTAATAGGCCTTTGACAAAAAGCAGGGGTAGAGGAGGACATAGACCCGTGATGGCGAACCTATGGCACGGGTGCCACAGGTGGCACGCGGAGCCATATAGGTTGGCACGCGAGCTCAGCTTCGGCACCCACCAGAAGTCAGGAAAGACACTATTTCCGGCCTCTGGAGGGCCTCTGGGGGGGTGGGGGGAGGCCATTTTTGCCCTCCCCAGGCTCCTAGAAAGGCTCTGGAGCCTGGGGAGAGCAAAAAATGGGCCTACCGGGCCATCACCTGCCAAAAGAGGGGGGAGCATGGGGGGATGCATAGAATTTGGGCACGCATGCATGTAACCCCACCACTCTCCCCCCGCTTTTGGCACGCGATGGCAAAAAGGTTAGCCATCACTGCCCTACAGTCTCTGCTAGACTGATGCACTCGGAGGAGGAGGAGGAGGAGGAGAAGGAGGAGGAGGAGGAGGAGGGGGAAGGGGAAGGGGAGAAGGAGAAGGAGAAGGAGAGAGTGATGTTGATTGATGATGATTTGGAATGTACAGGAACATGTATATTCCAAATTGCATTGGAATTATTTTTAGTAGGTGATTCATAGTACACCAATGATGGCCTGTCAACCCATATGTATTTATCTCATTACTATTACAATGGTATGATTGAGTTGTGTTGTCTTGTGGAGTTGTTTTTAACCCTCAAAATATCCATTTCTACCAAATTCTTCATTGTAACAGGTGAATTATTAAAGCAAATCAACAACAAGAACAAAACCATTAACTTTGCCCTCAATTTTTTTTAAAAAAAGACTGCAGCTCATCTGTGAGATGAGAAGGATAAGAAATGCTACTTTATTTTATTATATTTTATTCAACACTGTCCATCTCTCCTAAGAGGTGACTCTGGAGGGCTTACGGATTATGAATATAAATAGAAAATAATTAAAATATTAAAAGCATGCAAATTAAAAAAAATATACAAAAAAAAAACTAGGACTAAGAGATGGATGACCTGGGGATGAGTTCTTTGTAGCCTGTCAACAACCTCCAGTAGTGAGCACTTCCCTTGGGGGGAGGGGGGTGTACCATATCTCAAACAAATGTCATGGAAGCAATTAAGCAATAAAAATGTTGGTCTTTGGCCACATGCTATTGGCTACATTTTCAACATGCTGTTAACTTGAAGTGACACATTTAAATGTCGGTGGTTTTACCTTCATATCTGAAAGGACCACAAATCCAAGAATTTGCAATCTGGACTGGCAACGATTCCCCTGTACCACTGGTTGCCAAGTCAATCATATTGTCCATGATTCTATATTTCTTTGCCAACATGTGTGCATCTGCTTTCAAAACAAGCTCATCTTTAGAGTGATAAAAGCAGCCTACAATTCAGACAGCAATGACTACTAAATAGCCAAAATGACTCTAAAGGAACATTTGACTCAAACAAATCTTACAAGTGACAGTTTGCCAGCCTCTCCTCTCCTCTCCTCTCCTCTCCTCTCCTCTCCTCTCCTCTCCTCTC
>JANHZT010006320.1:56565-73509 GCA_032468215.1 Stegonotus admiraltiensis
GAAGAAGCTTCTTGGATGAGAAGTGAAATGTCTTCAAAGAAAAAACAAGAAAGTCCAGTTGCCTCCTGAAAAAAGCATCTTTTGTATAAGAACAGTTTTCTAACCACTTGGTGTGTTATAGGACCTCAAGAAGGTCCTCTGACACCCGCTTCCTCCAACTCTTGGGATGGAGAGGCAAGAAAAAGTTTATGATTGCAGTCATCCAACATAAGTCAAGATTAAGTGATGAAACCATTTCTGGAACTGTCCATTGCATGGATAAGCAGTGGAGTGGCCTACCGAAATTGTGAGAATTTAAGTTCAAAATATATAGAAAACATTACATAATCTGACTGTAGGAAAAGTTCTAATGCAAAGGAAGCCAAGAAGACGACTTGGGAAGAATGTGATAGGAGCCAGGCTTTCTGCTTTAATGAATAAAATAATGTGTCAGGAAAGGACTGAACATCAGCTATGATTTCCTAAGCATAAGGGTGCTGCTATGCATTTTGTAGGCATAAAGTATCAATATGGTAATTAAAAATTAGAGGCGTATGCATAATTAATTTCATGGTTGGAGACAACAGGAATCATAAACTTGATCCTGTCTGCACACCCGATATCCCTCTTCCCCAGACTCTTTACTCACTGATGACACTGTAAAGGATTATATCATTCACATCTTTGTCCTTGTCAATGGCCAATACTGTCATTATAGGAGTACCCTAGAAAGAAGAAAGCCCAAATAAGATACAACATATTTTGTATCTCCACAGTATTTAAAGAAAGAACCTGATTGGCCAATGCGTTCATCAATCCTTGCAGCTGTGCACAATTCTAGCTTTATAAAAAAAGAAATAAAAGGTAAACAATCTTCCACCAAGAAAATAAAGTGATCCACCTTCTAGAAAAATCATTGCTGTTCAGGAAAATAATTTCAGGTGTCTAAAAAAGCAAACCTGTCTTGATCTCCAGGGGACAATTTATTCAGGATACTGCTTATGAGTGCTATGTGCTTAGAGCTCAAAGCATTGTTAGAGACCCCACACACCCACTTTATGGCCAAAGTTTCAAAGTATTTCTAGCAGGACTTCCAGAGTCTGTAACAGCTTTGTTCCCTATGCCCTCCATCTGCTATACTCGCAAGATTCATTTCTCTTGCCATGTACATCCAAACTAGACTGTGTTGTTTCTCTGTGCCATAGAACATATGTGGGTATATGCATAATTTTGTATTTTATTTACTTTGTCATGTTTATGTAGTGTATATTGGAAGTGGTGACCCTTTGAGAGCTGTATGCAACGAAATTTCATTTTAATGTATGCCGATTAGTGTACATTCAAAGTGACAATAAAGTTATTCCATGCCTATGTTTATGACAAGAAGCAATGGAAAAGCATTCAGAAATCTGCTCTGGCTGTTTTTTAAGAACATTTTGTCAGCATGAAATCATTCATATACTTACTATGTGCTTTTATTTAGATTCATACTGGAAGCAGATATTGATTGCATTCAAAACTTAAAGATGTCAACAGGTTGGCTTGCAGGAAGGGGAATTAGATCAAGAATATATTCATTGTGTTCACTTTGAATTATAAAAAAAATACTAGAAGACTGGTAGAAGATGAATACTTTGGCCAAGCATGATTAGACACAAGAAATTTGTCACACGTAACATATTTTTAGTCAAGGGAAAGGACACAAAGGCAAAATGAGGATTCACAAACGCAGAACTGGATTTCACCACCTGTTATAATTATTAATTTCCCTCTGTCTTTTTTTAAATGTCTTAGAATGATACGATGTCACAATATCCAGTTTTCTTTTTAAAAAACATCCTCTGCTATACTACAATACTGAACTTCGCAGCTTATTAAAAAGTTATCTGCTGGTCATTAGAAATCAATATAGATTGGCTCCTCTGATGATGATCAGAATATGCAGAAGATGGGTATCTATATATCTTTGTCTGATATGATATCTGCAATTTATCTTGGAGAATAAAATTCTGGCTATAGTAATTCATGCTTTGATGAGTTATCTGTAAAGGTGGTTAAAACCTTCAGCAACCGCAAAATGAGCTGTACGTTATATAAAATTTGGATTAATGCCACTGGCACTCAAATAGTTTCTATGCACCAATGAAAACTAGGATGGTGTAGGACTAGGATAAATGAGGTACTAGCACTTTAGATAAAAGGTAAAAAGGTAATTGACAGCATATGGGGGCATTCATGTGGCTCTTGTATGCAACTTCTTACGGTGCTTGCAACTATGCATGACGTAAGGTGCTTGCAACTATACACAACAATCCAAAGTGCGCTGAAGATGTCTCCTCAAATGTGGATGAAACATTTGCAGTCAAATTGCCAAGCTTGGAGCTCAAACCAGCAATATGACCTGAGCTACTAATATTCAAAGACATTTCATGCATGAAACTGCTTTGCTGTTCACAGGGAAACAAATCGCTTCCCTGCCCTAAATGGAAGGACCACTTTCTGAATCAACCTGCCAATGATTTCTGATTTTGGAGGGCAGGAAAAATCTCCTCACCTCTAGAAGTTAAGACAGAATCTTCTCAGTGGCAATTGCGGAGCTACCTACTGAGGAATTTTAGAAGGAAATATCTTCAAGTTATGTAGGCTTTGTTTATTATATTATGCCTCTGTTTATATTTTAAATTCAGTGCCATCCTGTGATTTTACTATGCTTAGCCCCCAGATGGATATAGTAGGAAATTTTGAAGCTTTAAGATTTGAAAGCCAGGTTTTGCAATATACAGGTTTTGTCATATACAGGTGACAAAGTTCTTACCAGAAGGCAGTTCTCTGACACTGAGGCCACATATGGCTCTCCCAAAAACTCTGGATCCAGATCTGGAACATCAATAACTGTCACAGATATATAAGCTGTATTGTGCTGGTAGATTAAAAAACCATTCCACAATCCTCCATTGTCCTAGAATACACAGAAGCAACCATAAGTCATCTGAATTGACATTTTACCTATCTATGGTAGCACTGTGATGAATCCTTGTATTTTGATGTAACCGAAAACACACCTAGAGTATCTAGGAGATTACATTTCCATATAAAAAACCCTTGAAAAACACCTATTCTGACTTTTTTTCTGAATAAATACCCAGATCTAAAGCTGTTCTTTCGTAGTATTGCATTTAACTGAAATAGGTTAATTGTTCTGAATAAACTTAGAACTGAGGGTGATGGAGGCATTTTTTAACAGTTTTTTGATTGCCTATCTAAATCACAGATTTTAGAAACTGATTTTATTACACCATTGTATAAAAAAATAAAAGGTTTGTCTTTTGCTAGCTTTATATAAATGTGGAAAAGTTTGTCTCAATTCATCTTGGAATCATCTAGATCAGGAGTGTCAAACTCACGTCATCACAGCAGCATCTCGTGACATATTGGGACATTTTTCCCCTTTGCTAAACCAGGTGTGGGCATGGCCAGCGCATGATGCATCTGGCCCGTGGACTGAGAATTTGACAGCCCTGATCTAGATCAAGAATTGAAAGATATTCTTTCTCCAACCTACTTAACAAGGCTATTCAGGTAGGTAACTTAATTAGAAAGGATAATTAATTGTTCTTATGTGACAGTGTTTATGTATTTGTCTTCTCTGTTCCTTCCCCTTTTTTTCTCCAAACAATTATATATATATATATATTTGGACATTTGGCTATAATGTTATAAAAAACGTGGTTTCTCTAAAACAAATCCTTGTCAAAGAACCCATTTGAAAGCTACTTGGCACAGTGCCTTATTCGTGGCAATTAAGCACCTAGTCTTTCTTCTCCACAGAAATGAGATTACCATCCCTTCCCTGGCTCTGAGTCTTCCTGAGCCTCACCGTAGCAAAGATCTTGATTCGATAAAAAGTGCTCTTATTGTTGTAACTGAGTGAGCCATTCAACACCACAGTGCCATTTTGCAGAATGTTAAAAAGCTGATGATTCTCTGTATTGTTTGGAATGATCTGTAAAGGAGTCACATGGTAGAAACATGAACAGTCACAAAACACAAAATCTTGCCTTGAATAAAATGCACATTCCTCAAAGATGACTTTGTGGCAAGTCCTGAAGATATTATAAATTAGTTGATGGTAGTGGGAGCTATATCTATTTATAACAGACAGACTCAACTGGTAAAATAACCCTCACCAGTGATTAGATGAATTCTCAGTTTATGTAGCAAAGTGTACAACATCTAGTAACAATGGTTGCAGCACCCCAGGGTCATGCAATCACCATTTCAACCTACCCAGGTGGCTACCAGCAAGCAAAGTCAACAGGGGAAGCTGGTTTCAAGCACTGACTGTGTGATTCACTTAGCACTTGCAGTGATTTGCTTACCAACCATGGCAAAAAGGGTATAAAATTATGTAGGACTCACTTAACAACTGCCTCGCTTTTAGCAACAGAAATTCTGATCCCAATTGTGGTTGAAAGACGAGAACTAGCAATACGTCTCATCAAGATTCTATTTACAATTTTAAAAAGTAACAGTCTTTAAATATCGTCATACATTTTCATTTCTAACTAACTTTTGAAATTCTTGTACTGTATGTAACTTCTTTTGAATTCCATTTTTATTAACGCAAATTCAGAGGTAGATTTTAACCAAAATTCTCCAATATGTAAAATGTAAATTAACCTGATGTCTTTAAATGGCCTTGATATAAGCATCTTCTGCAATTGTGACTACAGTACACTTTTTGCTTGGAACTCTCAGAAACGTACATTCTTCTGAGAAATATTTCTCAAAGAGAAATGTGCACTTTTTCTGCAACTTTTTACTTTGAGAAAGATAGCTTACAACTAGCTTTATGTATTAAATTAATGCATTAAATGGGGAAATTCACAATCCTAAGAATTAATTTCTGCACAAGAGCCATTGGACAGACATTACTTAGAATATGTTCAAAATGCCAGCATTTGGACATTCATCACTATTTATCTATCATCTATCTATCTATCTATCTATCTATCTATCTATCTATCTATCTATCTATCTAATGTCTATCATCTATGTATCTATCTATTATCTCTGTCTATCTATCTATTATCTCTATCTATCTATCTATCTATCTTATATGTATCATCTATGTATCTATCTATTATCTCTATCTATCTATCTTATATCTATCATCTATGTATCTATGTATCTATCTATGTATCTATCTATCCATCTATCTATCTATCTATCTATCTATCTATCTATCTATCTGGCATATCATACATGGACTTGCAATATATATTAACATTTCATCTGGATTAAAAAAACACAGTAAAATATAAATATTTTAAAAATCTATATTCAAATACCAATATCTAGATACTCTAACCATTGAAGTGCAGCTTTGTTTATGTGAAAAAAATAATCAAATATTGGACTAGTAATGCCCTCACTTATAAACTGACTACAATGTGATCTACAGTTTGACAGTTTTTCTCAATGGAAATGGGTTGCTGACCGCCCAGACATAGGTAGGTGTATAAATGACCCTACCCAAAAGTGCCATGCCAGCACTTTTTAAATTACCATGCCAGCAATGGGCAACTTTGAATAGGATTCGTACCTCACACGGCATCTCCCAGGATTCACTATATATATGGGGTATAGCATCCTCCCCTCAGTGTGACTGTGGGGTCCCACTCACCTCTATGATTTTATAGGATACCTGTCCAGCATTTTCACTATCAATATCCACAGCTCTCACATCATAGATTGGGGTACCAATTGGTGTGCTCTGGAACAAAGTTAATCAGTTTGCAGACTTGGAGTGAGTTGAAGGAAGAGCAACAGAAGCTACGTATAACATCCAAAGCTAATATACAAATCATTTAACAGAACCACACATGCTTTGAAAATGATTCTGAATAATTGCCTTGGACCTCACACAAGGGCAACACTTTTCTGCTTTGATTAAACAAAGTGAACCTCAAAAAAAGGTACCACTGCTTGAAGAAATGCATTAACTAGTGCATTCCTTAAACTGTGGCACCATTACTGAGTTCTTTAAAGCAATTGGGCTGCTTTAATCAATAGGAAGGAGGTATTGTAAAATCCAAAGTACTTCCTGTGGACTATCTTGGAGATGAGCATAGTCGTATTAAAAATTATCTAATAAGGTAAATCCCTTGGTCATTTGAAAAAAAAGAATGGCAAAACTAGAAGTTATAGCATTTTTCCTTAGCCTTTTCCATGTATGCCAGTCATGATGTCCTGAATATATGAAGAACTGCAAGCTACTGAAAACTCATCCAAGAGGGCAATTGAGGAGTTACAGCCCACTATCTCTGAAGGGCAGAAGCTTAGGTAATATGGAGCTATTTCTCTGGGACATAAGAAGCACTGCATGAGGCCTAACAGCTCATTCTGTGTCTCAATCCAGCCCTGATGCTGGAAAAAACAAGCAACTTTCTCTATCTCTTGATTTCATTACTGTTAAAGAGCGTTCAGGTTTAGTTAGTCCAACATGCAAAGGCTACCATTCTACATGTTGAAATGAACTTGAGGTAACATCTAAGGAATGAGGCAAGATCAAAACGTCTGAGGAAAACGGCCTAATTATTCACTATGTTTAAATTACAGTGCACAAAATAATGTATAGCTTTATTAATTACTATTTAATTAAATAATAAATTATTTTGCACCAATTGGGATTGCAATATTTAGGGAAAAGAGAATTAAACCTTCCTTAATTGGCTACAATCATATCAAAAATCCATTATTTTGATAGCAATTAGGCTGGGGGAGGGAGAGTTGCCATTGACATGGCAATGAAACTTTCTGTCTAAGCTCTTTTAAATATACAGATCATGCTGCATGACACAGATTTAACATATTGCCAGTTCAGGCTCTATCATTATCTAAGTAATCTACTGTAAATACCATCTAAATCTCCTGCTGATTTTAAATTATTACTTGTTTCATCCAACAAGTTCTTAAAATCTCTATTTAAAACAGCAGTTCTTCCTCGTTTTTCTTATTCCCATTCTGAAGTAGCTTCATTCATTCCTTGCTTGTAACAGTAGCCATAGTGTCTAGCATATACAGTACTATGTTAGAAAGGAGTCCAGTAAGAATGAAATTGTGTGGCTGAAATGGACAGTGTTGGATATAGAAGTTGTTTCTCAAATATCCAAATGATATAATGTCCTTGCAGTTGTGACCGTTTAATCCCATTTTTTTTAATTCCCACAGAAATTGAATACAAGAGAAGCTGTTTCAATGAATGGCAGGGAGGTCCTGCATGCATGCTTGTGGTGAGCTCTGTAGCATTTCTCTGAACTCATTTTCAAAACATACACACCCCTGATCACCATTGTTTCCATGATTAACTTTTGTTAATCATTGTACAGGTCTACTTTTTAAAAAATTATTTAGCGTGTTTAGGAAGTTAGCACCCACCCTTCTCCTAGAATGAAATATTCTAGGAAATATTAAAAAGGCAGAATATTATACCTCCCTGGATGAGAAAAGGAGAAACATGCTCTTGGAAAGCAGCCCCCACCTTTGATAATAGCCCCAGAAAGACTGGTACCAACCTATCTACAAGACAAAAGTCTGGGCCATCTTATCTACAAAAGACTCCAGGGTGATAGGATTAGCCCTTACTCAAAATCCAAACAAGGACAAAACCATTAAGCCATAATAGGAATTGCCTAAAGCCTCTTCGTTACATCACCCAGCAAGATTCAACCAAGCCTGGGATTCAAGACAACCTACGAAGTTATCCCTGCAGTGCCCCATGGGAGTCTGACAGTCAATCAGAATACATTTCTTACACAGGAACAGGAAGCTCCAAGGCGGGGCCCAAGAGAGGGTATAAATCAGTCTCTCTCTCTTTCACCCATGTGCTCAATTGCCTAGAACCTCAAACCATGTGGTCCTGTCCACCATTAAACCATCTTTCCAAACAGCTTCCATGTTTCCAGTGTCTTTCTCCCCACTAGGAACTGAACACAGATGGACATTTCTTCCAACACGTGTTTATAATTCTGAGTTAACAATAATTTGTTAGGAGATGATTTAGAAGTTATTGTGATGCTGAATGAATGGTAATTATGTCTAGTCCCCAAAGCTACAACTGTTGCAGCACACCCATGGTGATGTAATTAAAATTCTGACATTTGGCAACCCCAGGAATGCTTAATCCCACTCCTTCATCTCCCCATCTTCATTTCTAATTCTTGCATGGCTTTGGAACAGTAGTAGTATTCACTTACCTTCACTACCGGTTCGGAACTGGGAGCGTGCATGCCACTTCTGTGCATGCGCAGAGCCTTCTGTGCATGCGCAGAGTGTCCGTGATGGTGTCCGGGTGGGTGGGACGAGCCTCCTGCTTCCGCCGCTACCGGTTCTCCTGAACCGGGTAGAATTGGTAGAATCCCACCCCGAGGCCTTAAAACGTCACAGGAAAGCCCCATGTGATTTGGATAAAGCAGCAGGCCACACCAAGTGCAAAGCCAGCAGGGGAGAAATGGGGTTGGGGGAGAGATAGGTGGGTGGGGGGACTTGAAGAAGAGGTAGAGATGGGAGGGCCTTACTTTTCTAAGGATCAGGATGGGAGGGCCCAAACTGGGAATGGCTTGGACCAGTGTGGGTCCTCACCTAACGATCAGTGGGATTCAGTTAACAATGGCCACAGAGATTGTCAGAATAGCAGCCACTAAGCAATGTGATCATGCAGTGTCATGTTTTATGAGTGAATCGCTTAATGTTGGATATTCTGGTCTCAATTACCATTGTAACTCGATTATTTGTATGGGACACACAGTCACACATAAATAACCTTTCTAGAATAAACTTGAGCAGAAAATAAGATGGACATTAAATACCTCAAGGACATCTATCAGATAAGGTTCATTCTGGAATATTGGTTTATTGTCATTCCGGTCATTTATAATGATAGTGATTTTTTTAGAGGTCTGTTGATAAAAAAGAAGAAAGTTAAAAACTAATGATATAAGAGACTAAATGGAAGGGCTTCAGCATTCATGAGTAGAAAAGGGCTGTAGAGATATGATAACCCATATACAAGGCAGATCAGGCCCTGAACCCAAAAGTATAAGACTTGAAACTCTACTAGCCAACAGAATAAAAGGAAAAACTCCAGTAGTCAGCAATTAAAAATGTAATCATCACTGTCATCGTAATCAACAATAGCAGTTGCAGCTCAGCAAATTAATGGCTAAGAAAAACTGCAACCACAGAAAATGTTTTCAGCACAGCTGTTACATTTGGTTTTGCTTCTGGTTATCTAGGCAAAGTTGTGTGGAAGCTTTTCTCAATGTTATAACTAATTTTAATTTACCTCAGTGGCTTTAGTCAAAGTGTAGCTTGCTCAAACAGTGCTCTAGTTCAGGGGTCTCCAAACTTGGCAACTTTAAGCCTGGCGGACTTCAACTCCCAGAATTCCCCAGCCAGCAAAGCTTAGAGGCCCCAGCTCTAGCTCCTAACTGAGCATGGGGTAGCAAATACACCTCATCACCCTATTCCCCATCATAGGCCGCTTCCACAGGGATTCTATGCCCCCCCTTTCCACTTTACTTACTGGTAAAGTTATCTTGTCTGTCACTTCCACATTGAGCAGGATAACTTTGGTTTGCTGAAAATAAAGCGCAAAGCAGAAGTACTTTAATAATGATATGCCAGCATGGTGATCATACTTTGGTTTCAAACTGGTTGATAAATAAGTTGTATTTATTTACTGTCCATCTCACTGCTTTTTTGAGTGAGATGGGCAGCATATAAAATTAATAAATAAGTAAACATAGGAAACCATAGAAATCATATCAAAGATACAACACACAGGTAGTCCTGGACTTACAACAGTTCATTTAATGACTGTTCAAAGTTACAACAGCACTGGAAAAAATGACTTATAACCGTTTTGCACACACAACCATTGCAGCATTCCCATGATCATGTGATCAAAAGTCAGATGTTTGGCAACTGACTCCTATTTATCACAGCTGCAGTGTCTGAGTGTCATGTGGTCGCCTTTTGTAAGCTCCTGACAAGCAAAGTAAGTGGGGAAGATTTATTTAATAACCATGTTACTAACTTAACAACTGCAGTCATTCACTTAAAAACTGGGGCAAGAAAGGTTTGTAAAATGGGGCAAAATTCACTTAACAACTGTCTCATTTAGCAACAGAAACGTTGGGGTCAATTGTGGTTGTAAGTCAAGCACTACCTATATTAATAAAAGCTGTTACATGTCCATCCTTGGGGCACCCAAAATTGCTGGCATGGCCACATTCTTCATCAGCAGAAGCTTCTGGATACTCTTCCGTGGTACCCCATGCAGAGCACACTGCCATGATCCAGATGAGAGATGACCCAGGGAATGAATAATTGAGCAGAGAGCCTCCGTATGCAGGAAAGGATGTAACTGGTGCACAACACAAAGTTGAGCAAAGATCCTCCAAGCCTGCTCCTCAAGCAGGAGTTGTGAGTCCAGGAGGATCCCTAGATTATGCAGCAGGTCTGTCTAGGACAGTGCAACCCCATCCAAGGCTAAAGATGCTAAATGCCCATTCAGAGAAGCTCCCTATCCACAGCCACTCTATTTTACCAGGCTTCAACTGAAGCCTGTTGTTCCCTATCCAGACCCACATAACCTCAAGTTGTCTCAGGCCTCAAGAATGTACATAGCATCACTTAGTTCACCCAGGATGGAGATGTATAACTGGGTAGCATACTGGTAATACATCATTCCAAAATGGCAGATGATACTACTCAGTGACTCCATGTAGATGTTGAAAGAGCCCTGTGACAACCCACGAAAAAGAGACCACTCATTTCCTATCAACACTGATAGGGACCAGCCTCAGAGGAAGGAGATGGACCAGCACAAAGTTGTGCCCTCACCCCAATGGATGTGGTATTGAAAAGGTCAATGAACAGAAGCTACTGAGAGGTCAAGAAGAACAAAGATGGATGCAGTATCCCCATCCTGCTCCCACCACAGATAATCTTAAAAAATGGTATTTGTGTCCCACATCCAGGCCTGAAACTTGATTAAAAGAAGTTCAGATAATTTCATCGTGCGCAAAGCACATGCACGAAACGAACTGGTGGTAACACTGGTTGAAACCCACCACTGTTAGGCTCCCAGTTTACACTATATATAAGATACTGTAATCTACTAGCAGTTTTAAGATCTGTGGACTTTAACTCCTAGAATTCTCCAGCCAGCATGTCCACACATCTTACAGTGGCCCAAATTGAGAAACACTAGTCTATAGCAGTGGTAGGTTTCAATATTTTTTACTACCGGTTCTGTGGGTGTGGCTTGGTGGGCATGGCATGGCTTGGTGGGCGTGGCTTGGTGGGCGTGGCAGGGAAGGTTACTGCAAAATCCCCATATCCTCCCTATCAGCTGGGACTCAGGAGGCAGAGAATAAATGGGGGCAGGGTCGGTCAGAGGTGGTATGCATACCGGTTCTCCGAACTACTCAAAATTTCTTCTACCAGTTCTGCAGAACTGGTCAGAAAGTGCTGAAACCCATCTCTGGTCTATAGTATAGAGGACAAGCTGAGGTTCTATAATGTTTCTTGGATGTCTGTGCTAAAAGTCTCTGAGCCAGATTAGGATGGGACAAGGAGGTGGGGTGGGGGAGTTGATGATGTTCATCAGTTGAGGGAGATGCTGTTGATGATGTTCATCTGGTTACAGATGAAAAATTAAATATTGTTGAGAATGAGAATAACCTGGTAGAACAGAGGGAAGCAGTCACTGCTGTATACAAGCTATAGAAAAAAGAAAAGAATTTTAATCTGAAGCCTTCCGGATCACAAATATTTTGGGAATGTAGGCTAAGAACCTGTTATTTGCAGCAAAGATGAGATGAAACAATAAAAACTATGGATAAATTGCAAGAAAGCATTCAATATCTAGAGGTAAAAGAGTTTTTGGTTTAGTGGGCACACAGAGCTCCTGATCACATTAATATACATAAGACTTGAGATATCTAGTGCCAGCAGGACACAGTGGGATCTCTTTTAATAAGGTTGCCCAAGACTTAGCTGATTACCAGAAGATTTAGAATCCAAATAACAATGACGTGAATTGGTCATAACTGTACTATGCATGGAGCAATCCTATCTAAAAAGGATGAATTAAAGAGTCTGAGTAAGATGCAGGATAAGAGGCAATATGGCACCAGAGGGAGTAATGATTTGGTTATCAAAGAGGGTATAAAATCTAGTTTACTGAAAAAAAATAGAACACCAGTTTTCTCCCCAGTATCTAATTGAGAACTTAAATGTCAAAGATGTAACTTGTCCTTTAAAATGCCAAAGGTCTGATAGATAACACAATGTGACAATGTGGAAAAAGAGATGGATGGAGCTGATTATAAGGTAGACACACCCAAACACACGTACCACAGCATCGGGATGATCCAGCTGCCAATCAAAGAGCAGCATTGGATAGATGGGGGAGGAGGAATGTGGGGGAGACAAGATGTCTGCCTGGAGCTCTCTGCAGCCATAGGCCTCATGAAGAAGAATAGACTGGACAGGCAAACTCCAAGCCCAGGAATAGAAGTAAAGAGACAAACTAGAAAACTGGAGCGTGCAAACTGGTTTTTCCTTCCCTCAGAGCTGGCTCTAAGGAAAAGTTCTTCTACTGTTTCCTCAGCTGGAGCCAAGTTTTGTAAAAAGAATCAAGAAACCCAGCTGGGAACGCAGAAGCAGCAGCAGCAGCAAAGAAACAGCCAAGACTCTGGCAGAGAAGAAATGGAAAGAAGAACCTAAGATAACAACAGATTAAAAGATACTTTGAATTCTGAAGTATATCTCTACAGAGAGTGGCCATAGGGAGAGAGAGGGCTGAAGATAAAATAAATATGGAGATCAGTAATAAACAAATATATTGAAGACTGAGACTAGAAAAATATAAAGACATAGTAAAATTTAAAGTACAGTGTAGATAAAAAGCCATCTTTTATTATTAAAGTATTAATTTCTGAACGAGTTGAAGGCATTTATAATTTACAATTCCTATCTCTCGTTTTTGGCAATCTTTCCTTCTTTTCTAAAACAAGTCTCCATCAATCATTGAAGAAAGATTAAAAAAAAAGCAACCAACAATCTAAATTTCCAGTACTTTGTGTCTTTATTGATCCTGGGTCAGTCTGATTACTTCCTGTTCAAAAGAAAATCTTGTGAAGACACCTTTTTTTAAAAAAAGAAAGAAAGAAGGATACATGTGGGAGATAAGTAATTTTAGCCCAATCATCTTAATGTCTCTTTTGGGCAAATTAGAGGCAATGGTAATCCAAGAAAAAAAAAGATCAATATTAATCAAGTAACCAATGCATTTTAATTTAAATGAGACAAAAGAAATGCACAATGGAGCAAACTCTTAATTACACAAATGCACAGGTGGTACACTCTGAGCTGTCTGTAAATAACAAGGTAAAGTTCTTAGGGTTGCAACCAAGAATGCAACACAGGCAGTTGTGAAAAGGACAAATTCCCTGTCAAGTATAATTAGAAAGTGGTTGTAAATAAAAACTGTGAAAAGAGTAATGTCCTTAAATAAATATATGGTATATATGTGCATAATTCTGGCACATTTGAAAAAGGATATACAGTAACAGAGCTGCAAAAAGGACAGCTCAAATGATCAGAACAGGGAGTCTGAATGTTTTTCTTGCAAGAAAAAAAACTAGAACATTTAGCTTAGAAAAGGGCGACTTGGATATGATGAAAGTATGTGACTTCATGCATGGCCTGGAGAAAAACAATAGACATTTTTTCTTCCCTCCTCTCAGAACATTAGGATCAGGGGTCATCCAATTAAGTTGGATGGAATGCATTTTAGAACAAAAGAAATTACACTGTAGTTAATTTGTGGAATTCATTCCTACATTATCTGATATTAAGTCTCTAATTCCGATAGCTGTAAAGGGATTGGATAAATACATGAAGGACGGATCCATTGAAGTCTTTCAGTCTAACATGAGTTAATATCTAATTCAGGGGCAGTTAAAAGCAAATGCAGATGTACCGATAGAGTTGTGGAAAATTGAGAAGTATGAAGCCCAACACCAAGGGGAAGAAACCATGTTGTTGTAAGAAAGAGGGATCCCTAAAAATAAGAAAGCAAAGGAATTGAGAGCTACAGGGTGGGAAATCCTATTTGTTTCCCATCCAGTAGTTTTCAACTTCTATAAACCGACCCAGATTGGAATCTGCAACATTATCCTGGGACACGTATATCCGCCTTCAACTTGATTTATTAATTCAATTTTATTATTTATTAATTCAATTTATATGCCGCCCCTCTCCTAAGACTCAGGGTGGCTGATTTGTGGCCATCATTTGGCGAAGCTAGAAAGGTCGTGTCCATGTAGTTCAGATTTTTTCTTTTTTGGTTTTTCTTTTAATCCTTTTATTGCAATGTTATAAATCTTGGTACAATGTATTCTTTCAATGCAGATCAGTGGTGGGTTGCTACTGGTTCGCCCCGGTTCAGGCTCCGCCCACCCGCCCAGACGTCATCAAATATGCTCTGCGCATGTGCAGAAGCTTCTGTGCATGCGCAGAAGTGGCACGGGCATGAACAAACCAGTAGCAAAGGTAAGTGAAACCCACCACTGATGCAGATGTCAATGCAATAAAATGTATGTAATATATTATGAAAACATTCCATTATTTACAATCCTTACATTTACCATCTTTGCAGGTCCATAAAGGAACGGAAAGCTGAAGTAAGATATTAAATAAAGTTGCAATTTCACTTAACAATAATTTCACTTAATGACTGAGTTGGCACTCCCTATTGTGGTCACTGAATGAGGTCTACCTCTTGTTCAGAAGGAGGTTGCCAGAGTTGCCATCCCACTTTGACCATCCCTGGTTACGTCCCTTCATAACTTTACCTCATAATCCACAGATTGCTTCAGCATCACATTGCCTGTTCTACTATCAGGTGAGAAGTAGTAAGCATTTTCACCCCCAATGCTGTAGTATAATGTATCATTTTCAGCATCCTCTGCCACCAACTGAAAAACGAAGGTGCCTGCAATGAAAAATGAGGGCTAGAAGCAGAGAAGGTGGGTGGAAAGAACCAGAGAGATACCTGGTTTAAAAAAAAAAATCCTTATGGCCACAGACTCCCTCCCCTCTCTCAGTCATCTCCCTAAAACCACACCTTTTGAAAGAAACGTAAATAGTTTCTGGGTTCCCATTTTATTTTATTTATTTAAGTAATATAGCCACCCATCTCATAAAATAGGGACTCTTGGTGGCATACACCAAAACTAAAGCAAGAGTTAAAAGTATTATCATTAAATTATTTTTTAAAATATTAAAAACTATAAAACAGAACCAAAATAACAAATAATGGAGGTAGGGATATTAATAATAACAGAGCCATCTCATTACTTTGCCCATCCCCTGGGGTGCCCAGATCCACTAGCATAACCAGGTCTGGATAGACTTTGGAAGCCTCTTATCATGTCCTCTTACTATAATCTTCTTACCAAGTCCTCAGTATGCATAGGCTTATAGCTCCTCCATCATCACAGCCACTGGCTGAAATGATGGGATTCACTGTCTGTTTCATTTATAGGTCTTAGGCTAGGAAGGCTATGAAAAATACCATTGACAAATATAGAAATACTGGCTTTCATTTTTTGCATTCCAAACAAAGCTTTCTCCGTCACTAACCTACAGGTGTGTCCTCCGGCAACATAAAGGTGCTGTTCATGTTGAACTTTGGGCTATGGTTCGCGGATGCTGCATGAAAGACAGTCAACTTAAATTATGATTTTATGAGCAAAAGACAATCCCCACCCACTTACACCACCCAATCTTCTAATTCTTCCTTCATCTGAATTTCCTCATAATATCTCCTGCAATAGTTCTTAATATTTCCCAACACTCAACAGACTTAAGTCTAGTGTACTTAATGATACCTTTAACAGGGTGTCCAGAACAATCATGGTCTAGTCTGGGTGTCGGCAACCCATGGCTCTGGACCCCTCTCCTGCTACTCCCTACCGACCCGGTCACGTGACCTGCTCTCCGCCCTGAGACACTGCCCCAACCCAGCCATGGCCAATGCCAACCTCGGTAACATGAGGGCTGGCAGGATGGGAATGGGGTCCGGGAGGAGTGTATGACAGAAAGGGGGACAGGCCTGTAGCTGAGGACCCAGCACAAGCCATGGTGGCGGCTTCCCCAAAGATGACCCTCCTCCTCCTTCTCATGTGACCCCCTGGCCAGCTGTTGCAGGGCCAGAAGGGCACGCACAAGTGGGGATATTCTCCTCAAGCGAGCAGCCAGGCTCGGCCAAAGCACAGCAAAGGCACATGGAGCGGACGGGTTGACCAACTGATGGGTGAACGTCTTTGGCAAGGGCACTCTGGCTTTCTCTGAGCCTGATCCCTGGGGTGGGTGTGCAAGGTTCGGTGGGCCGGCCCCCTTTTCCCGCTGCCCTGAGCTTCTTTACTCCTCCAGCTGAATGGTGCTCTGGGAGGATGCTTTTCAATCAATGCCACCGGAGGGAGAGAATGAGAGAAGGGGAAACAAATGAGAGGGGGGGGAAGAAAGAGAGAGAGAGAGAGACAAAGAAAGAAAGAAAGAAAGAAAGGGGAGAGGAAAAAGAGAGAAAAACAGAAATGAGAGGGAGAGAAAGAGAGAGAGAAATGAGAGAGAGAAAAGGGGAGAAAAAGAGAGAGAGAAATGAGAAAATGATGGAGGAAGAGAATGAGAGAGGAAAAAGAGAGAAAGAAATGAGAGAGAAAGAAAAGAAAAGAAGAAAAGAAAAGAAAAAGAGAGGGAGGGAGAGAAAAACCCATTTTCCACAGAAAACACAGGGAGCCACAAAACCTGGGTAGGCGGGGGTTGGGGGGGGCTCATGTGGCTGGGGGGGGAGTGCTGAGTTGGCCACGCCCCCCCCGGTTTTGTGGC